>APFE030863167.1:0-14279 GCA_000404065.3 Pinus taeda | reverse complement strand
TGTGCAATGTCTAGTCTAGTACAGACCATCGCATACATCAGGCTACTGACTACACTTGCATATGGAACATGGGACATGTCCTCTTCCTCTTCTTGTGTCTTAGGACATTGTTCATCAAATAACTTTACACCTACAGGAATAGGAACCTTCACCAATTTACTATCCTGCATATTAAACCTCTACAATATTGTCTCGACATACTTCCTCTAGTTTAACCAGAGCTTCCTCTTTATGTGATCTCTTTTAATTTCCATGCCCAAAATATAGTTTGCAACACCAAGATCTTTCATGTCAAATTTGGAGGACAAATGGGTCTTCAAAGCCTGGATAATTTCTTTGTCATTTCCAACCAGCAACATATCATCCACATACAAGACTAGATAAATAACACGGTCACCAATTAATTTAAAATACAGTGATCTGCTTTGCTTCTGGTGAAGCCAATTCCCCGTATATATGTATCAAATTTCTGATACCACATCCTTGGTGACTGTTTTAACCTATACATAGACTTATTTAACTTGCATACCAGTTCTTTCTTACCCTTCACCGCAAAACCTTCAAGTTGCTTCAAGTAGATCTCCTCTCCCAGATCCCCGTGAAGAAATGGTGTCTTCACATCCATCTGTTCTACCTCAAAATCAAAAGCAAAAACAACATATAGAAGTAATATAATAGAAGTTACCTTGGCAACAAGAGAAAAAATATCACCAAAATCAATTCCCGACACCTGGGAATAACCTTTTGCTACCAACTGAGCTTTGTATTTCTCCACCTTTCCTTCTCATTTTCTTCTTCTTGAACACCCATTTGCTACCAATGGGTCTCTTTCCAGCCGACAACTCCACCAGATCCCAAGCCTCATTTTTGTACAAAGATGCCATTTCATCAACCATGGCCTCTTTCTATAGTTTTCCATCCTTTGAATCTACTGCTTCCTTGACAGTTCTGGGATCATCATCAGTAATAGATAAAGCAAAATTTGAATAGAAAGTGAATGGAATATACCTTTCAGGTTGCCTTCTTTCTCGAACTGATATTCTCATAGCCGGAGTTTGTGGCTCTTAATCTTTTGATTCCTCCTCTGCTGTAGAGTCTGATTCTTCCTCCTTTAGCTCAAACTCTATCTTCTTAAGTTCCTTTCATTGGAATTCATGTTTAATAACATATTTCACCTCTCTGAACACCACATCTCAGCTGTACACAACCTTCCATGTAACTGGGTTCCAAAGCTTATAACCCTTTAAACCATCCTTATACCCAATAAAGATGCACTTTTCATATTTACTATCCAACTTCGTTCATTTCTCATTTGGCACATGCACATATGCATCACATCCAAATACCCTCAGATGTGAAAGAGAGGGTTGCTTACCAGTCCATACCTCTTGTGGAGTCTTATCCCCTAACGTTGATGAAGGTGCCCTGTTGACCAGGTAACATGCAGTATCCACCGCCTCTACCCAAAATTCTTGTCCTAACACGACACCACTGAGCATGCTTCTTGCCCTTTCCATCAACATTTTATTCATTCTTTTTGCAACTCTATTTTGCTGAGGTGTATATGGAGTAGTCTTCTACCGTGATATACCACACTTCTTACAGAATTCTTCAAATTCCTTACTGCAAAACTCTCCACCGTTATCTGTCCTCAGCGCCTTTATCTTCTTCTTTGTCTAGTTTTCCACCAGAGCCTTAAATTCTTTAAACCTGTCAAAGACTTCAAATTTCTTCTTAAGGAAATATATCCATGTATTCCTTGAGAAGTCATCTATAAATGATACGTAGTACACAGACTTACCCAGTGGTGGAACCTTCACAGGTCCAAACACATCACTGTGCACAAGCTCTAATATTTGTTTTGCCCTCTTACCACCAGAGGAGAAACTCACTTGATTCTGCTTCCCATATACACAATTTTCACAGAAATCAAAATTTAGAGAGCTATTACTAATACATTCTACCATACATTTACCATGAAGTATTCGAAAGCCCTTCTCTCTAATATGTCCAAGCCTTTGATGCCACAACATGGTCTTCTCTCCAGAGACCACTAGATTTTCTGCTCCACTTTCAGGAACCACAGAACTGTTGCACCCATCAACAACAGTGCTACCTTGCAGCTTGTACAGAGTTCCAATTCGAACTCCCCACATCAATACCAGTGCCCCCCAAACCATATTGCAGGTATCCTTCTCGAACACTATTTTTACACCTACATCATCCAGCTTGCTTACAGAAATCAGATTTTTGGCCAATGTAGGAATACGCAATACACGCGGAAGTGTTATAACCCTTCCACCTTGTAACTTCAACTTTAATTTTCCGTGACCAACTATTCTATCCTTCCTATCATCCCCTAATAAGACATCACGACCATCGTATTCTCATACTCGCAGAAGCACTCTCTATGGAGAGTGAAGTAAAAGGATGCACCTGAGTCAATCAACCATGCCTCGTGATCTACATGTGTACTTGAAGAAGCCAAGTATACATCCCCACCTTCATCTGAGGTGGTTTTCACCTCTGTAGAAGGAGAATCATCATATCCCTTTCCTTTCTTAGGAGCTTTATATTTCTATTCCCTTTTGTAGTGCCCTTCCTTTCCGCATTTCCAGCACACCACCTTTACATGTTTTCCTGGAGATGTAGATCTCCCTCTAGATTTAGATCTCCCACTCAATGACTTACGTTTGTTTCTGTTCTAAGACCGTGCTCATACATACAAGGCATCACCATTCTATCTCTCCATATTTTTCGTTTCATCTCCTCCGTCAACAACGATGAGACTATTTCATCAAACTGCAAGGTAATTGCATTGCTACCTATTGCAATAACTAGACTATCCCACGAATCTGGTAGAGAACACAACAAACTGATGCACTTATCTTCATATGAAATTTTAATACCAACAGACAATAACTGAATTACCACAGTATTAAATGCATTTAGATGCTCTGTCACCGAGTCTCCATCTTTCATCCTCGGGTTAAATAGATCTTTCTGTAGGAACAGTTTATTCACTAGAGACTTAGATTGGTACAAATTCCCTAACTTGTACCACAAAGCCTTCGCCATAGCTTCCCCTGATACATTCAACAATACTGAATCTGAGACACACAATCGTATTGTGCTCTTTTCCTTCCGATCCAACTTCTTCCATTCTTCATCGAACACTCTCGTTGGTTTAGTACTCAGGTCTACCGCGATCCACTGATCTTTATCCACCAACATATTCTCTATCTTGAGTTTCCACAACTCAAAATTCTGACCAATAAATTTCTGGATCTCTATCTCTCCACTACTCGCCATCTTCTTTCACCACCAAAATCAATCTCGCAAATCTCCCACTGAACAGGGTCTACCAAAGGCCCGAGCGAAACCTCTCAGCAAAAAAGGCGTCCCCTTGAAGCCAAAACAGATCTGATACCAAATGTAGGTTCTAACCCTGTATAGAAATTACCTTCATATGAATTATAAAACACAGAAAATAAAAAACACGAGAGCATAACACATAAAACACGTATACACAAAGATTTTCCCCTAGATCCCAAAACCAGGACTACCAACTTGATTTTTCATTATGTGCCTTTCAATGTTACAATACATATTTATACATGTAGAAGCATCTAATACCATGGACTGAAAACCATCGTGTCCAAAACCATGCACCGAAAACCATTGCGTCCAAGACCATGTGCAAAAAATCATCCACAAAACCATATGTAGGTCTGCCCAACCTAATATAGGGTCCAAAAAAAAAAAATCTAGGGCGCTGCCCCGAACCCCATAGAGTGGGGTTACCTGCACCCCTCAAACCCCCTGTGACCCCCCCTCTATGCAATCATCGCAACAAAGGGGGTGCACTACCCCCCACCCCCCCACCTGCTTCCCCCTCTAACCCCTTGGTTAAATACATGGGCTAGTCATGGAAAGAATATAACACAACCCAACACCATCATCCTGCCTCACAACCTTGCTGCCTCTCCCTGTCACCTACATCTACATGATCATGTGTCATGGTAGAATAGGAGGTTTTTGGATTTGATGTTGTCTCATCATGAGTGACTGCAGGTACAGGTACACCAACAAACATGGCGCGACGACAAATGGGATGAACGAAGGGAGCACATGTAGAAGGATAGGTTCACCAAAGGACGAACAAATGATACATGTGAAGAGATGTGCTCATGAATAGATGATCATGCAAAGATGTGTTTGTAGATGGACAGACGAGAAAACATGCAAGATTTTCTTGCAGATGGATGAATGGATGAACATGCACCTTTCACAAACAAATGAGCCTGTCAAGTCTTCCAACATACAAGCAAGGAGCAACGTCCCAAAGCAACATCAAGCGAACCAATGACCATCGAAGACTCTAAGCACTTTTTCATGCAGAGGTGAAGCTGTGACACACCATGAAGACATCCATCAGCCAGCAGCACTGCAGCTTGACATGCACTCCAGTAGAACCACGATTGCACCAGCACTTTCATGTCGAGTCATGTCATGAGTCATGTTGTCCACATCTCCACTGTGGGCCATGTTGTCAAATCAATTTAATGTAATGTGGAAGTCCAAGAGACCCACTTGGTGTACAAAAAGTCATGTAAAGTTGAAAATTCATGGAAGTCAAACAGTCATGAGGGTAGTCGAACAACCACAAGGATCAGTTTCACCTTTGGCTATAAATACCCCCTCATTTGTACATGCAAAGGACATTTTCACCTCAACTCCTCCCACATAGCCTTGAGAGTCTGTAATATTTTCTTTGAGGAGTAAGTAGTGGCTCCAACACTCTGAACACTGGGTTAGTGATGTATGGTGTAATGATGTGTCTTGGAAATTTCACTTAATTCAAAAGCTTGCTCACAAGCTAGCACATTTTCACACATGTATTGTAATTGTTGTAAGACTAATCTTTAACACTTGTAATGCATGTTGCTTTAACCTGTGTTTAATAATTGAACTAATTCACTTGTTTTAATACATATATGTTAATGAAAATGTGTTGTATATGCTATTAACATTGTCTCGCCCGTTTAGACTACTCCCTCGGACATCAGACAGACCTTTCACATAAAACTTTCTATAACAACCATTATACTCGCATGGACTAATCCGTTGAGTGTTATACGTGTTATCTTCCCTTGTGTGTTGTGACTACCTCATCCATGTGGACTATTCTTCCGGAAATTTTGCATGTCCTGTTGTGTTGTGTGTTCCTAAAAGAGTTTGGACTTCTCCTAGTTGACTTGGGACTCACTCCCACCCTCTCCCTCTATGGGGAAAGAACCATTGACACAAGAGACACTTACAATCACCAAGCAAGCAAACCTCACTTCTCGCAAGACAAAGCAAACCACTCTCCTGTACTGGAAAGCAAGAGTTGAGGCAAATATTTAAGATAATGGCAACTGGACCATCGTATCAGGTGGGACTCCCACACCAAGCAGTGTGAGGTCTAGTTGGGACTTCATACCGAGGTGATCCCCTGATGTTGGCGGGTCCAGCATCGTTAACATTTTGGCGCTAGAAGGAGGCCCATATGACAAGTTGAGCCCGTACATCTGGGTTGAATCTCTTACCCAATGAATAATACACAATTCATGCTCTAGGGGTGTTTCTCTCATTTCTCCCTTAATCAATTATCAATCCCCGATGAGCTTATAGATCACTTGTCCTTGTTAAAGTTTGATGGTGAGGATAGAACATCTGTAACTGAGCACATTTCTTATTTTCTTCATTCTGTGAATCTCATGAAATCCATAGTGATGATCTTGTTTGTATACTCTTCTTCCTCACCCTTGAAGGTTGTGCTAATCGATGGTGTCATACCTTGCCACCCGCTTTCATCCATTCCCTTCTCACTTTCCTCAAGGAGATCCATCAAGCCTTCGATGAGTGTGACCACCAAGATGTCTATGAAAGAATATCTCGTTTAATAATGAACCCTGGTGAATCAGTTGAGGACTTTGCTACCTGCTTCCTTCACCTATGTCACAAATTTCTTGAGCAGTTTGTGGACCTTGACTTCATGAGCCAAGAGTTGAAATGCTTGGTTCATGTCTCCTGAAACGGTGAACTTCCTGATTTCCCTTCTTCCTCAACTCTTGTGGATCATGAGACACCTCATGTCTCGAAGAGGGTGACCCCTCGTAGAAACCATAAAACTAAAAAATCTGTGTAGCAGGTCTCCCATCATAGTGGTTGCAAAGCTAGGAAACATGTGTAGCATGTTCCCAATCCATCTACTCAGCTGTCTCCTACCCTAAAGAAGGAAATTCCAAAATGGTTAGGAAAGCCTATCGAAAAAACTCATCCCTCCATTTTGCAAGAGGAATTCACCATTCCTAACCCAAGTCTTGAGTCTAATCTACATCTCTACCATCCTCCATCATCTACAAGCCATGACACCTTGCACCATGACTCAGTTAAACGATCTACTTCACAAGCTAGCTATGCACACTCTCTTGATTCTCAAGTTGCTGGCTCAAGTTGCAGTCATGTGCAAGGCAGTCTCATCATACAAGAAAAGGAGCAGGATGGTGAATACAAATTCAATTCCTCTCAAAACATTGAGCTTCCATTCTTGATTGATCCTCGATCCGCGAATCTTGGTGAAACATCATGCACAATCAATTATTTTGATCAACCTCCAGTCTTGGATTGTCATCGTCCCATGCTTCCGTATGTTGTGATGAATGCCTAAGCACATCATATGATCTTTTTTCATCTCATGTACACTCTAACTCATATCTGGAATGTGCACAGGTCAAAGCAGACATCCATATCGAAGCTTCCTCTACACCTCACTTGCATGTGTGTCCTATCACCATAGCACATCAACATGCGTCGAAGACACTCTACACTCTCTTGCTTCTTCATCTTCTGAGTTATCTCCTCAATAAACACAAGGCAATGAGATTTTCCATGATGAAAATAGTCTCAATGCACAGGACTCTTCCCACTCGTCATCATCTTGTGTGTTGCATGAAGATAGCTCATCAATTCAACGTGCCGAAAATTTTGATGAAGCATGTGACAGAGATCGTTGTCATCCTAAGAGAAGTTTTGAAATCAGTAACAACATCCATCCTTAAGCCATGCATGATCTGGTTCACATCCAAAAATGCAATTTTTCAATTCTAGAAATTTTTGGGACGTGCCAGGGAGTCAAGGCACTTCAACGTTCATTGATGGTTATGTTAGAACCTCGCAACCCTGGTAAGCTCGTCAAACCAAATCAGATCTTGTTTCTCACGCACAATCTGTCTATCTGCATGGTTGCACTCGACGTGGATCCCTGTGTAAATAATATTTACTATTCGATGTATGATATTTCAAAATTTTATATTTTTGTGAATTGTCAAATCCACAAGTTTGTTACAACATGTCTATCTTCATGCACCTCTCTTACATCCAATTCAGGTTGGGAGTGTCATCCCTCATCCAATCATGGGACAATGAAGTTTATCATCTCAAATACTATCTCTATCAGGAATCACACTTATCAGATGTTCTCTCTTGCAATCAACTCCTTGGTCTTTTTGCAAATTTTGAGTGTCAAATCTGCCCACTCATCACACCAGCGATATGCCTGTGTGATTACGAGCACACAACCTATCATGCGAATCAAATTACTCTCATTTTGCCACACCCCAACTGGTTTCACACATTCACAGTGCTGGCATCCTTTCTACATTTCTATGATGACCATGATGCCTGTGCACTTTTTCACCAGTTGCAGGTGGATGTTCTATCATGCCTAGTGCACAACGAACTTGGTTCCCTCATTTAGAGCTTTCGCACGATTGTTCAAAAATATTCTTTGTTCATGTCAAACTGGGAATCTGCCATCTCAACCAACTCATCTAATTTTTCTTCTACCTTGGGTGGTGGTCATGTAGTTTATCATTTTCCCAACATTATATCCAATGGCAGTTGCTTCACACACTATGATTTTCATTGTCTAACATATTCATTATTAGATTTCTCCCAAGCAAGTGAGGCACCTCGGCCTATGTTGATGGCTATGGCACACCCTCGCTGTCTTGACATGACTGATGAGAATGACCAGATCTATCTATCTGTATCAGATTCCCATCATGATCCCCTCTCTCGAATTAGGAATCCATCCTCTCAAAGATCATGAATCTTTTAAAACAGCCATCATGAATTTTATGATCCAATCGTTGAATGGCTAGAACAATCTTATTTGGCAAGTCGTGTTGTAGGTAACAAGTTGTAGTCCTTCCTCGTACTCACTAAGAAACTTGGTACAGAACAACACACACTCACAAGAGGCCTTCGAGGTTTGTTGAAAAACGGTAGTCACAGAAGAGGTAAGCATGTGTGTTGGGTGGTTGTGACACATTCTTCTACCCACAGGTGAGATGTTCTCTCTCCTGTGCAAGTTTTTCAAGTTTTTTCATTTTCTATTGCACACTATTTTTTATCTATTTTAATCACTTGTATCTTTATGACTATAGGTCGGGTACACCTACAGTGGCTTCATTGGAAATTTCAATTCACGTAACCCCGACTGTTTAACATAGGAGTAGGAGTAGTGTCTGCTTTTTTGCTTGTCTTTGCATTCTGGTTTGCATGTTTGTTTGCTTGCTGACTTG
Source organism: Pinus taeda (assembly GCA_000404065.3). Lineage (NCBI taxonomy): Eukaryota > Viridiplantae > Streptophyta > Pinopsida > Pinales > Pinaceae > Pinus > Pinus taeda. The sequence continues at coordinate 5,646 of APFE030863167.1, read as the reverse complement.
GTTTCTTTGCTTTTCTTATTATCTTTGTCTTCACTTTGCTTTCTCTTCTTACTATTTTTGTTTATGTTTTTTTTGTTTGCTTGGTATATTACTATTTTTGTTTCCAGAAATAAGTGTTGCCAACTACTAAGCTCTGGCTTTTGAATAGCATATGTGGCTGAAATTTGAAGAGACTTGTGACACTACAGCACTTAGCCAGTCTTGTGTCCATCTTCTCTATGCTTGGTTATAACCTTTGGCCAATGAAGTCTTAACAGAAAATATGAACTATCTGCAAGGGAAGTTTTGGTCAAACCATGAACCTATGTCCACACTGGGAATCCCCATGCCTATACTTAGCCTTTTTCTCTATATGTTCAAGCTCATCCAACTAGTAGAAACGGAGAAGGGGAAAATCTAAACGAGCAAACCTATGTTAGAGGTCTCACATGCTTCTCTGAAGGAACAGCCTCTTCTGCTCTCAATAAGTTGGGATCCTTCTTCCGCCCCAAAAATAAATGATTTCCTATGCACAGTACTTTTGAAAAATACAAAGGCGAAAGAAGAGAAAGGCTTCCTATGCAGAGAGGTGAAGCATGCAACTCCACCGGGGTACTGATCAGGCTCACTGGAAATGGAGCAATGCATGTGTTCCTGCATGACTCTATCGAGCTACTATCTAGGCCTACTGGCAGTGGAGCAACACCAGAGATGAAAAATTATACTCTAAAAATCTTCAACTTGCGAGCTAAACTAACCTTCCGGGATTCGAAACATTGCGATCAAGCTGAACTTTTGATTATGTTTGACTAAGTTGGAAAAAGGTGATACTCCCTGAAAGACCAAGGCCCTGTGCTATCAATGAACCAAAACAAAGAACCTAGAGTTCTACCAGTGTGTTGCCAAGTGTTGTAGCAGCTACAACCACCCTCCAAAATTTTGGCCTGCACCCAAATTTAGAGCCTCCCTTGAGAGTTTCACTTGACAGTTGCATACACTTGAGTTCACTTCATGAGCTTGTGGAGTTCGTGTGAGCCTTTGCACCCAACTTTCTTGTTCATTCCACCCAAGATTTTGCATGTGATTTCAATGTCTTGCTTGTGACCATGTTCTGGTCATGCTCAAGGTGTTCACTTCGTGTGTACATGTTATGTTCGCTATGAGAACATTTTTCGCACTCACACACAAAGTCACATTCATTGTTGTGCAAGCATCATCATGATTGATCAATGATCAATCACCAGTGTCATTCTTGTCACTTGCACCGTCGGTCAGTCATGTTGAACATGTGTGTCTGGTTGGTTTAAGTCATCTCATCGTCAAGTTATGAGGGTGTGTGTTTGTAAGATCACATTTGTATCTTTCGCTCGTTCACACACTTGGTCATTTTGTTGAAGTTCTGACTACTAGACTCCCCTCTAACAGCCGACCATCACCCCGTGATCAACTCGATCGACTGTCACCTAGAACAGCGCAGAAGCACCAAGAAAATCTTTTCAAGTTGTGTTGCTCGCAAGCATTTTACTCAACCTTCAAGCTGGCCACTTGGAGAGTCGCACCCAGCAGCCACCCTGGGACTGACTCCCCTCAAAACTTGTGCAGAGGCTGCTAACCTTTCCTGCTCTACTAAATGAGGAAATTGCATAGATAGGCTGGACAGACACCTAGTGCCTGTACCTATCTCCCTCAAAAAATTGTGCAGTTTTCTCAGTCAATTCTCTCGACAGTCGATCAGCTGCTCATCCAAGAAATTACGTAGTTTTCATGAGCAGGCCTTCTGTTGCCTAGTAGTCAACTTAGCTCATAAATTGCGTAGAGATGATCAGCAGGCCAGCCTCCCAACCTTAGTGCAATTTCTCTCTCCAGCAACTCCCAGCAGCGAACTGATAGTTCCCTCCAAGAATTGTGCAGTTTTTGCTGCCAAGATCCCGGCAGCTGACTGCCAGTTCCCTTTGGGAATTACACAGTTTCTACTACCAATGACCCAACAGTCAGCTACCAGTTCCCTCTAGGAATTGCGTAGTTTTGGCTGCCAAGATCCTAGCCAGTTCTCGCAAAAAAATTGCGCAATTTATGCCTACTGATCCTCCATGCAGCCCAACTTGTTCCCCCAGAAAATTGCACAAATTTGGTTGTCAAACCTTGGATGCCCACTCATTCTGGAAAATGCATAGATTTTGTTTGCCTTTCCTTCCTACAGCCCGGATTGTCCCTCCCAAAATTTGCGCAATTTTTCCTTCCAGCCAAGCAAGACCTCGCAGACAATCACTATCAACTTGGATTCCCATCTTCATTACATAGTGACTCTTGTGCATTTTTCATCAGTAGTGCCCCGAGCCATCATCCTATCTCACAACCTTGCTACCTCTCCCAGTCACCTGCATTCAAAATGATCATGTGTCATCATAGACTAGGAGGTTTTTGGATTTGATGTCGTCTCGTCATGAGTGACTGCAGGTATAGGTACACCAACAAACATGGTGCGACGGTGAATGGGATGAACGAAGAGCACACATGCAGAATGATAGGTTCACTGATGGACAAACGAATGATACATGTGAATATATGTGCTCGTGAACTGATGATCATGCAAAGATGTGTTTGCAGATGGATGGACAAGCAAACATGCAAGATGTGCTCATGGAAAAATAAACGAACGAACATGCACCTTTCACAAACATATGAGCCTATCAAGCCTTCCAACATACAAGCAAGGAGCAACGTGCCAAAGCAACATCAAGCGAACCAATGACCATTGAATACTTTTTGCACTTTTCCATGTGGAGATGAAGTTGTGACACACCATGAAGACATCCATCACACTGCAGCTTGACATGCACTCCAGTAGCAGCATGAATATACCAGCACTGTCATGTTGTCCACATATCCGTTGTGGGCCATGTTGTCAAATCAATGTAATGTAATGTGGAATTCCAAGAGACCCACTTGTTGTACAAAGAGTCATGTAAAGTTGAAAATTCATGGAAGTCAAACAGTCATTAGGGTAGTCCAACATCCATAAGGTTTAATTTCACCCTTGGCTATAAATACCCCTTCATTTGTACATGCAAAGGACTTTTTCACCTCAGCTCCCCCCACATAGGCTTGAGAGTTTGTAATATTTTCTTTGAGGAGTAAGTAGTCGCTCCAACACCCCACACGCGGGGTTAGTGATGTATGGTGTAATGATGTGTCTTGGAACTTTCACTTAATTTAGAAGCCTGCTCATAGGCCAACATGTTTTCACACATGTATTGTAACTATTGTAAGACTAATCTTTAACACTTGTAATGCATGTTGCTTTAACCTGTGTTTAACACTTGAACTAATTCACTTGTTGTAATACATATATGTTAATGAAAATGTGTTGTATAAGTTGTTAATGATGTCTCGCTCATGTAGACTACTCTCTTGGACATCAAATAGACCTTTCACATAAAACTTGCTATCACAAACTTTGTACTCGTGTGGACTAATCTGTTGAGTGTTATAGGTGTTATCTTCCCTTGTGTGTTCCTAGAAAAGTTGGGACTTCTCCCAGTCGACTTAGGACTCACTCCCACCCTCTCCCTCTACGATGAAAGAACCATTGACATAAGAGACATTTACAATCATCAGGCACATGAACCTCACTTCTCGCAAGACAAATCACACCACTCCCTTGTGCTGAAAAGCAAGAGTTGAGGCAAATCTTTAAGATAATGGAAACCAGTCCATCGTACCAGATGGAACTCCGACACCAAATGGTGTGAGGTCTAGATTGGACTTCATATTAGATATCATTTTTGGGATTCAAGTGCGTTAAGTAAGTCATTCAAACATATGACCATTTCCATGAGAGGTAGTCGTAACTGACTAATTTCTCATGATTTTTGAATAGTTCACTTAGCACTCATTGCATCGGGTGATGCTCACAGGGGTGAAGAAGTGGGATTGAAACTAGTGGAATGTGGAGAACGAATCACATAGCATCAATCATCACTTCCGGGGCTTGCACCCGGTAACCAGGACTTCCCAGGAGGCCAACCATCCCAGAACTCCTCTGGCTCAAGCACGCTTAACTGTGGAGTTTTCTCCACAATCAAGCCCACTTAGCTTGTTACCCCATTTGCAAAACCTTAGCAAGTATTGTGCCTCATGAACCATTCAAGTAGAGTTCCCTTCACTCTTTTGAATTAAGTATTAGGGGTTTTGATAGTGCATTATATTAGATATCATTTTTTGGGATTGAACTACATTAAGTAAGTCATTCATCTGTGACCATTTCCATGACAGGTAGTTGTAAGTGACTAATTTCTCATGATTTTTGAAAAGTCCACTTAGCACTCATTGCATCGGGTGATGCTCACAGGGGTGAAGAAGTGGGATTGAAACTAGTGAAATAAATCACATAGCGTCAATCATCACTTTCGAGGCTTGCACCCGGTAACCAGGATTCCTCGGGAGGTTACCCATCCCAGATTGCCTTTGGCTCAAGCGCGCTTAACTGTGGAGTTTTCTCCACAATCAAGCCCACTTAGCTTGCTACCCCATTTGCAAACCTTAGCAAGTATTGTGCCTCATGAACCATTCAAGTAGAGTTCCCTTCACTCTTTTGAATTAAGTATTGGGGGTTTTTGCAGTGCTTTATATTAGATATCATTTTGTGGGATTCAACTGTGTTAAGTAAGTCATTCATCTATGACCATTTCCATGAGAGGTATAACTGACTAATTTCTCATGATTTTTAATAGTTCACTTAGCACTCATTGCATCGGGTGATGCTCACAGGGGTGAAGAAGTGGGATTGAAACTAGTGAAATGTGGAGAACGAATCACATAGCATCAATCATCACTTCCGGGGCTTGCCCCCGGTAACCAGGACTTCCCAGGAGGTCACCCATCCCAGAACTCCTCTGGCTCAAGCGCGCTTAACTGTGGAGTTTTTCCCACAATCAAGCCCACTTAGCTTGCTACCCCATTTGCAAAACCTTAGCAAGTATTGTGCCTCATGAACCATTCAAGTAGAGATCCCTTGACTCTTTTTGAATTTAAGTATTGGGGATTACACAGTGCATTATATTAGATATCATTTTGGGATTCAACTGCGTTAAGTAAGTCATTCAAACGTATGACCATTTCCATGAGAGGTAGTCGTAACTGACTAATTTCTCATGAATTTTGAATAGTTCACTTAGCACTCATTGCATCGGGTGATGCTCACAGGGGTGAAGAAGTGGGATTGAAACTAGTGAAATGTGGAGAACGAATCACATAGCATCAATCATCACTTCCGGGGCTTGCACCCGGTAACCATGACTTCCCAGGAGGTCACCCATCCCAGAACTCCTCTGGCTCAAGCGCGCTTAACTGTGGAGTTTTTCCCACAATCAAGCCCACTTAGCTTGCTACCCCATTTGCAAAACCTTAGCAAGTATTGTGCCTCATGAACCATTCAAGTAGAGATCCCTTGACTCTTTTTTTGAATTTAAGTATGGGGGATTACGCAGTGCATTATATTAGATTTTTGGGATTCAACTGCGTTAAATAAGTCATTCAAACGTATGATCATTTCCATGAGAGGTAGTTGTAACTGACTAATTTCTCATGATTTTTGAATAGTTCACTTAGCACTCATTGCATCGGGTGATGCTCACAGGGGTGAAGAAGTGGGATTGAAACTAGTGA
>APFE030863166.1:318780-350760 GCA_000404065.3 Pinus taeda | reverse complement strand
CCTCTTTGTTCCTTTTTTAGAAGCTTTGTCATACCATTAGAGCTGATTATCTTTCCTGGTTTGCAATACCCCTTAATTCAACTTCCTTTCCTTCCATAGAAAATTTGATGAAAAGTTCTTGAAAATTAAAAGCTATTGTACCCAAGGATTGTATCCATTAGACTCCTAGTACAACATCAGCACCTCCCATTAGAATGGAAAGCATTGGGCTAGTCAATACATATTCTCCCATGGACAGCTTGACATTATGGCATTTTCCAAAGAAATTTGTTGTTCCTCCATTTGCAATCATCACTTGACACTCTGGTGTTGGATATAGGAAGCAATTCAATTCTTTTGCTACCTTACAATCAATAAAATTGTGGGTATTTCCTAAATCAATCAACACTATTACCTTTTTCTTCTTGATTTATCCTTCTATCTTGATGTTTGAGGAGTGGTAATTCCCGCCAATGCATTACAAGATATGGTCGGATTCATTGTTCTTCATCTAGGCTTTGTTCCTGGAGTATATCCTCTTCTTTTGACATTTCTTGCTCATTTTCTTCTTCCTCTTCACAATCTATGTAGAATAATTTCTTCTCAGCACACTATGACCTTTAGTGTATTTACTATCACAACTGTAACAAAGCCCTTTTGCTCTTTTTTCTTCCAATTGTTCTGGTGTCAACCTTATAGGTTGTGGAAGACTAGGGACAACACTTCCATCTTTATAGTTGTGAGTGGTAGGCTTCCTGGTTGCCATAATTTTTCTTTCCATTTTTCTTGCTAACCTGGATGCCTTCTCCAATGAATCAAGTTCCTAAAGGCGAACATCATGTTGGATATTCTCCTTTAAAGTCCCTATGAACACATCAATCATATGCTCTTCTGGAATATTTTTTACCCTTATGTTCAATTTTTCGAACTCCTCAATGTGCTCCATTATTGAACCCTTTTGTTTGAGACTCATCAATTGGCTAAAAAAAGTGTTGCTTTTTGTATCCTCATAATGCGTTGCAATTCTTCCGTAAAAATTGCCCAAGTGGTAATTTGTTTACGAGAGCAAAGCCATTGATACCATACAAACTGATTTGGTTCCAAATATAAAGTTGCAATACGTACCTTTTGTGTGTTTTGCACATTATTGAGATCGAAAATTTGCTCCATCTATAATATCCATGTTGCGGGATCCTTGCCATCAAACTTCCTCATATCGATTTTTGGAATATGATGGGTCTTCCATCCCACATTAGAGTCTATGGAATCATGATTAACATTTCTGTTGTTCTCATCATGAGTCTCCTTTACTACCCTTTCACCCTTAGTGACCATTTCTTGTAGCAACTTATTCATATTTATCTTCAATTTGTCCATGTCTGTCTTCAAATATGTCTTCAAATCGTCCATGTCTGTCTTCAAATCTGTATTCAAATCGTCCATGTATGTCTTCAAATCTGTCTTCCAATCGTCCATCTTAGCTTCCACACCCTTTATCTTAGATTCGATGCCATTTATCTTAGCTTCTGTTAGCTTTTGTGAGGCTGACATTTTTTGCACTTGGTCTTGTAATTTTGATATATCATGTAGCATTTCTTCCTCTTCTTCATGAGTCATGCTAGAGCTTTAAGGTTCCTTACTAGGTGTTTGAATTTTTTTTCCTCGGGGCATCAGTTACCGATAATAATGCTCTACTAGCCCTTTGAATTCCTTCAAAATAAATTTTCAAACCAATCTTAAGCAAAAATTTAAGAAAATCTACACACCTTTTTTTATGTAGGAGCTCGATATTGCCTCTGATGTATCTCTGTACTTTCAGAACATACAATTATGAAATTGTGTCCTGTGGTGGCCCTCTGTGTCCTCTTTCCAATGCCACCAGTCTGACCCCAATTGGATTCTCCAATGAAGAGTTAAGCCAAATCGCACACAGTGACCTGATTATAGACTTTTTAAGAAGAGCGAACTTGTATGAAGTGTCACATGTCACTATTTGGACCTCTAGCTCTGAAAAATATCTAGAAGCAACTATAGTCCGTCCTATTTCCGTACCTTTTTGCGAAATTTCAATCCGATGCTCAGAGAGAAAGTTATGACGATTTTCCCTAGGTCCCCTGTTTGGAATGTAATTCAGGACTCTGCAAAAAGACCAACTTCCTCAGATCATATCTCCGCAAATATAGCGCGAAAAGCTATGAAATTCAGACCCAAGGTTCAGCGGGATTTCTTCTCAAATGGGTTTTTCTTTCGACTTCTGAAATGTCACAGAAAAAAATTTATAGTGAACGTGCCACGATGACCTGTTTGGAGCAGCGAAACCCTAGAATCCAAAGCTCTGATACCAAATGTTATGAAACCAGCTCAAGAAAAGATAGAAAAGATAGATCAACACCTTAGAATTCAGCCTCTTCGAGGGGGGAAACCTCCTTTACATTACATAAATGAAAATTCTTTGATGATACAAATGAAAAACCTCCTTTTTATATATAGGAGTCTAAGGAGTCACAATATAACCCAGCCGACCTAACAATAATAATACAAAGCCACAAAAATAACAATAGAGGGATTCTATGGGGCACAGTAATAAAAATATGGGGGAAATAGGGGCACAACAATATTAATAAGGGGTACAACTACCATCGTAATGGGGTAATCACTAGTATTATAGGGACCCAACAATAGCCCTCCAGCTGGACTTGATGACTTATCCTTTTACTGTTCCTCGAAAGTAGGAGACTGTTCTGGCTAAAAAATAGGTCTTGGGACAAAGCTCATATCTTTTCATAAAAACTGTATTTGGAAAAACTGAAGGAGGTTTGTGTAGAAAAATCTGTGCTAAACAAAACCCTCTCCTGGTTTTTTGAAATATTGTTCCTACTGCCCAGAACATGTCTTTGACAAATAGGTGTAAAACAGGAGAAATATGCTTGTGAAAAACTGCAGCTACAACAGTTTCATAGCGCAAGTTTGGTCCTCCAGTTCTCCCAGATCGTAATGTATTTGAAGAAAGTGGAAGAGGTTTTTGTACTTAAGTATCTTAGGAATGAAAACCTCTTTCACGTTTCATAGATGAGTTATCAACCGCTCAAAAACTCTTCTAGAAGTTGACTGGTAAAAACATGGAGACAAGGTTCCTCCTTTTTTGAATTTCATTCTTATGCTTGTCTTCAAATCCTTCACTTGATTTTCCTTTGCTGGAGACTTACACTTTGTAAATGCTCCTTTTTAGACACTGCTTTTCAAAATATTTCCTTTTATATCCCAAAATATATCCACCAAAACATAATATGCAACTACAGCAGTTTCGTAGCGCGCTATGAAACTGTTGTGTAATTATGCATCACCTACAGCAGTTTCGTAGCACGCTACGAAACTGTTGTGTAATTTCAAAAACACAGATTAGGATAAAATCTAACTTTCTTGATCTTTCCTTTGTTTTGAAATGACTTTCCCATATACCATGAGGTTGTTCAAAACTGAAAACATAGACACCATCCTTTCAAAGTAGACTTCAAAAGGCAATCTATCAAAATTAGGACTTAGCCTTACTTCCTATGGGATTTCCTTTAGCTAAGGATGTCCTTCATGCTGGCTTAGTTGCATCTTCAGATCATCAATTTGCCTCTTCATAATTCTAATTCCAGCTCTCAGTTTTGCATTGACGTTTCTGATGTATCTTGCTTCCTTTATTGCAGGTGAAGTATTGAGCATGACAACTGACCACAATGCCTCCATTTTATTGAGATGAGCTTCTTTGATTACATGTTTCCTTGAGGTTTTTTTTTTTTATTTGGCAATTTCAATGTTTGACAAATTCAATTTTCTCTTCAACTCTTCAAAACTACATTCCTCTTGTTGAGAGATGATTGCCTTACCTCTATCATTTTTATGTAGCTGTGATGATGTTTCCTTACCCCTAGGGATAAGTCCTATTTTAGCTCTTATGATATCTCCCTTTCTTTCGACATTTTTTCCTTTGAAATTGCTTTAGATAAATCAACCTAGAAGGAAATACCTTGCTTAATTGAGGAGCTGCCTCGCTTGAATTTGATGAATATTTCTGATCTTTGCTCATCATGGGCTTGTTTGCTCAAACTAAGAATTGTATAAAATGTCTATTGCATGAACATGGCCAAGATCAACATGAATATGTACAGGATCAATTAACCTTTACCTTACCCTTTTTCTTTGAGAATTTTTCAGTGATAACAGGTTCCTGGTGTATATACTCTTCTTTTGACATTTCTTGATCCTTTTCTTCATCCTCTCCACAATTAATGTCAAATAATTTCTTCTGAGCACAATTATGACCTTTAATATATTTGTTATCATAATTGTAACAAGGCCCTTTTTCTCTTTTTTCTTCCAATTGTTTTGGTGTTGCTCTAAAGAAGGTGTTGCTCTTTGAATCCTCATAATGCGATCTCATTTCCTCTATGAAAATTTACCACGTAACAAGTTGTTTACGAGAAGAAAGCCCTTTATACTATAAAAATTGATTCGGTTCTGAATATGAATATGCAATACATACGTTTTGTAACAATGTTACACCATGTAGATCAAAATATTGCTCCATCTGTAGTATCCAATTTTCTGGATCCTTTCCATCAAACATCCTCATATTGCCTTTTCTTGATTTCAGGAGCTCAATCTTGAAATGTTTGTAACTCTGTACTTTCAAATCTCAAAGTTTTGAAATTATCTCTTGAGTAGCCCTCTGCGTCCTCTTTCTAACTCCGCAAGTCTGATTAGAATTTGATTCTCCAAGAAAGAGTTATACCCAATCTCCTAAGGTGATGTGATTATATAATGTTTCAGTCAAGCGAACTTGTACGACATGCCACATGTCACTGTTTCGACCTTCAAATCTGAAAACTATGTACAGAAAACTAAAGTCCGTCCTCTTTCTGTAACTTCTTACAAAATTTCAATTTGTTGCTCAGAGAGAAAGTTATGACGATTTTCCCAAAGTCACCTGTTTAGGATGTAATTCAGGGGTCTGGAAAAACCCTAACTTTGTCAGATCATGTATCTAAAAATATGGCGAGACAAGATCTGAAATTCAGACTCAAGATTCAAAACGATTTGTTCTAAATGGGTTTCTTCTTTAGCTTCTGAAACTTCATAGCGAAAAGGTTATAGCGAAAATACCACGATGATATGTTTTAGATGAAATTCTAGAGCTTGCAAAAACCCTAACTTCCTCATATCATATCTCTAACAATATAGCGAGACAAGATCTGAAATTTAGATGCACAGTTTAGTAAGATCTCTTCTCAAATGGGTTATTTTTAGCTTTTGAAATGTCGCCGAAAAAAAGTTACAACGAAAGTACCACGATGACCTATTTGGAGTAGTGAAACCTAGAATCCAAAGCTTTGATACCAAATGTTAGGAAACTATCTCACAAAAGGATAGGAAAGATAGATCAACACCTTAGAAATAAGCCTCTCCGAGGGGACAACCTCCTTTACATTACACAAATGAAAAATTCTTTGATGATACAAATGAAAATACCCCCTTTGTATATATAGGAGTCTAAGGGTTCATAATATAATTAGAGTTGACATAACAATAATAATGTAAGGGCACAATAATAACAATAGTGGGCTTCTATGGGGTACAATAATAACAATATGAGAATTGTACTAATAACAATAAGGGGTTACACTAGTAGTATAGGGACCTAACAACAACACCATATGTACACAACACTACATTTTCTACATGTACACAACACCACTATTGGACATCCTAAGACCACACTGTCCTTACCAAACAACCTTGCTTCTAGTTTCTTTCCATTATCCATGCTTGTCCCATCATGCCATAGAGTACACTACTTTCATTCTGCTGATGTACACCTCAACATTACCTGTCCATAACATAAACATAAACATTGTACAAGAACATAATATTAATTCATATCCACATGATACTAACCTCATAGATATGCCAGGGCTACTCTTCCTAATTGATTCCTTGTAACTATGGACCTCTTCCTACCATTCACCTACATAAGCAATCATTACACCACAAGCATGATCCCTAATGACCTTGTCAAAAAATGTCATACATACATACATGTAGACATATATATAAACATCAACATAGTCATGATCACAACATAATTACCAGGTATCATAAGGTCAAGGTTAAGAGAACTCCCTTTATCCATGCACAACATGCACAACGTTAAGAACATTAGTTCCCAACATAACACCTCAAATCCATTTACTTTACCTTTCTTGTTACCTTTATCATGACTCTCTTGCCACCCTCCATTTACCCTAATGGACACAACCAATCGAACTAACTAACCTAGTCTTACTTTACGTATTGGATAGCACACATCTCTGCCTAAGCTCCATTAAATTCCTCCTTCATAACCAATTACAAATACCCCCAACAAATAAATGTCAATGACAAGAAACAAACAAGAAGAAAACCATGAAAAACCAATAGCAATATGACACCACAATTAAAGTGGCATGGCCATGAAACAAAAATAAATAAACTACAAGTCAAATGAAACCAAATCACAAAGCACTAAAAGCACACAACATTCAAGCACACCATGACTCAATCCCATGGGTTACCAATACTTTCAAAGGAAAGCTCAAGTTGAGCCTTCTCCAGGATTTCATGGAAGTCATTTTTTCTATTCAATCCCCTGCAACATACCTCCATACAAATAGATGTTAGCACATAAATAAACATAACAATATATCGATTACCTTACATTGATGTATCAAGAAAAATGTCCTGAACAGTTTCACATCTATCATCTCTTAATGGACTGCAATTCCTTGATGAATCTAGCCATAACTAGAAACCAATTGTTATACTTATCAAATACATGTTCATGAATATAGTACATATCTACATAATATTAGGCAAAATTAAGGTTAATAATACTTCCTGTACTCAATCAAAGGATTCATTCATTTGGAATTGAGGTTTCCAAACATAGCCAAAGGAATTCTCACCTAATTACTTTCTTTAAACTTTTACCTTACTCCAATTAAGTCTTACTATGTACAATAACATCACCCAACTATTAGTCATATAAATAAATCAACTAACACATTATTATGATAATATCAAGCATGTTTCCCTGTAACTGTTCACACATGTCAGTGTCACATTCCAAAGATCAAGACATCATGTCTATTAATATGAAATCAACATTTACCAAGACTAACACCAACGTCATAATCAACTCAGAGTCACAAATCATAATACTATAACTAGCACCCATTGCACTCAAGTGCATATCAGCTATCTCAGTGTATATTGTGTCAATACAACCATCTTAAAAAGAGATCATTAATTCATGCAATCTTATAGACACATGGTCATATCATGCACTTAATCAAACAATCAAAAAAATTGTAAACATACCATGTTAAAGAAACATTATCATACTTAGGTTTGAGCCAACATATTTGTGATATTATGTGTAGATGGATATCATTATCATACTTAGATTAACACGATACATATAACATCAAGATCTTAAATGCAATGACCATAATCATCATGCATATGGTCGCACTAATCAATTAGCATCTATCATGCATGTAACCATTAAAAAAAAAATGACACACATATACATAACCATAATGTATATAAAAACCAACATACAAACTTATATGGTGATCTACTCTTACACCGAGGTCCAATGTTGCAATCTCACTCTGATTATCTACATTTCTTGTGCTATCTCATCCAACATGTCAGCATCATAACATCCTAACAACGTCATGACGATACAAGACCATAATAAATACCATCACAATGCATGCACAACAATAACATAGACAAATAACACACATGCATGAAAAACATATTTTTCCCATCTAGTCCAAGTGTTGAACTTGGGAGCTATGATACAATTATGTAACCACCCCTCCCACATATACCCAATTTCACTGGCATTTTAGGATAAACATGATAGGAAGAGATAATATGACATGAATCAACTTCCTAGGCTTCATTATGGAAGTGGGGTCAACTATGGAGGGCAAAATGACAAATTCGCACATCCAACAGGGGATACATGTCACTCAGAGGTTGAGTAACCACTGCAGGTGGCCAAAACCTAAGTTGGACACCCTTTTTCACTAACTTGGAGTCCTAACCACATGCATAAGCCTACAATACAATGATTGTAACCCTCTAGTTGCATGCATAATACTTCCTCAAAGTAAGTGTAGTCCAGATTCCCCAGTTTTGAACCTGCAACCCAAAAATGTGAACCCCTTTTCAGGGCTAGTCTCCAAACCACTGCCAAGAACTTGATGAGACTTTCTAGAATAATAAATCATGCAAGTACAAAGCCTCTACTATAAAACTTGATCAAATAGTTGACATAACTAGGCCTAACCATGACAGTCATTTTATCAAACATATTCAGAACACGTAATCTACAAGTCATGAATTCATATCAAAATATATGGGTTTGATGCATATCTAAGAGTTATCAAGAAGGTCTAATTCCCCCTCATAATAGCTACAATAATATATATTAGGTCATCCATTCATTAACCATTCATTAATAGAAACACATCAAGAGCCCTAACCAATATACATGTTATAACGAGTCTATAACTAACAAAGGAACAACATATACACAATGACAGAATAGTCATCAAAGAAAAACAATAAAAAGTACAATTACTCATGAATATAGAAGAGGAAAAGAGGAAAATGAAAAATCCAACCAAGTTAGGGACTTCCATGTACCACCTGACCATAGATTGGGTTGAATGAAATCTCTCTTTTAGGCAATCACTCCTTTGCCATATTCCAAAAATGAATGTGGGATCTCATGGGAGAAGAAAAGAAAACCCAAACCAGGGTTTCCATAGGCCAAACCACCTCAACCCTAAACCAATGATTCTGTCCCACGATCAAACATCACTAATACCAACCTGATTGGTCTCTACCCAATTTGCGTAGGGCTCTAGAGCGTTTGTTCCAACCCACATCTAAGAATATTAACTTAACCCACAACTGGCATAGGGATGCAGAGGGCTTGTCCAACCAAGGCTCTAGGACTAGTAACTCAACCCACCAAGGGATCCAAAGTGTTTTTCCAACCAAGGATTTGAGGACTAGTAACTCAACCCAACTTGTTCCCGGGCTTCAAGAGTGTTTGTCCAACCAAGGCTACATGAACTAGTAACTTAACCCATAGCCATAAGGAACATGATCACCAATTAGAAAAAAATCAAGTGGGAAACCTGCAACACCATGGCTAGGAAAAACCATGGTCAATCTAGGAAATCCTTCATGCCAATGACAACACACAACCAAGAAACCACACACATTTACCATGCATGCCAAAACTAGTGAGGAAATCATACATGCAAATTAATACCAGCAAAGTAATCCTAGTGCCCTATTGCACCTTCCTTCTTTTCCCATGCCTTATTTTTCAGATCAAATGAAAAATAGAGATCCCTAAGCATGCTCCAATAATGTTCTATGTGTGCAAGAGTATTAGAGAGAGTGAATGGAGATAGCTCCACCCAAAAATTGTCAAAAGGACATGAATTAATCCTTAAAAACCTTTTTATTATTGAGAACTCTATTTTCTTCATTTTTCCTTCATTTTTCCTTCAATTTCCTCCTCATGCAAATATGTGACCTTTAACCTTTGTTTTCTCGTATTTTCCATTATTTTCATAAATAAAATGTAAATTAATTTCTCTTTTCCTTTTTAATGTATTTTCCATTTTCCTTAGCCATAAATAACCAAAATTCACACCGACTAAGATGTTTTTCCCACCATTCAGCTTGGAATACGTGCCCAATGACTTCGTCTTATATTTTCATTTACATGGAAAATTGACCAAGGTTTGTTACATATAATTTGAAGAGGACACTCTTCAAGGGTATAAAACTAAAACTATATCTAAAAATGAGTGTAAATACATTTTCACATCATATTCTTGTCATAAATATCCTCTCACATACTATTTAAGCACATGGCCACATCAAGAATCTATGGAGTGAGATCCACAAACTCAAGAAACTAGTGTTCGCTAGATTGTGTGCATTACAGATGAATCTTTTTGAGAAGTGTATAACTAACGTGGAGAAATACTTTAGGAGGGTTTAGGCTTTGTTATACTATATATGAGTATGGTTTTGATCACATTATTCCCCTTGATTGTTTGATTGTGAAGTGGTAAACATAGTGGTATATTGTCTAGGGCTCCTACCTATATGAATCTGGGTAAGAAGTCCCCACGGTACTTGATGCATATGTTAATCACCATACCAGTTCCCCTATAGGGTGATGATCATCTCCATCAAGATAAATTTTAGAAATGAAGGTTTATATAGGGAAGCTTGTGCAATTCATTCTTCAATCCTTCATTAGCCTGAAGTAGTAAGGGAATTGCTTGACTCAAGTGTATTGGTTTTTAGGAGGTACCCTTTTTCTGACTAATTTATCTATTGAATATCTTAGGGACTTTATATTGGTTTTTATTTGGTTTAAGTGTAGTTCACCATAGGGGTGTTTAAAATTAATCAATTAATTAAGAAACATATATTCACAATGGCTAGCAAAACTATTCGTTTCTCTTAAAGACCGACTAAACGATGTAGGATAACTCCAAGATTCAAGGGCATAAATAAAACTAGAGTTGGGGGTGATCACCATGGTTCTAGCAGGAAGCCTCAGCCACTATTAAAGTTTTCGACAAAAATATTCTGCTAAATTTCAAACCTCCTCTAATTACTCCTCTTGACCTCATACTGGTACATCTAAGTACGTACTTTATAAGTCATTTTCCTTTGTTTTCTCATCTAATGCGTGCTTATATTTGTGCTTCTAACATGCGGGAAATTTGTCCCTCAATGCCATCTACACCAGGAGTATCTTTAGTGATGTATTTATTACCACCCATTAATGTGATAGGTTACACTACCTCAATTTTGACTATATATTTTTCATCGTAATGGGGAATCCCACTCGTTGCTACTACAAGCCCAACATGTTTTCCAATTTTATCTGTTTCCCATGCTTCATCAATTTCTTTGTTTTCAATGTGGGAAAGGTTGATTCAACTCATGGGAAATAGGTGGTTTCCATCTAGTTCAATATCCTTACAATCACATTCTATAGCACTGATCAAATATCTTTAGTAAACTTTCTAGGGCATATATGGTTATCCCTAGTCCATCTAGGGGAAATACTATTTTTATGGGAACCTTTAATCCTTGAGGTAATTTTACATTTGGAGGAACACCATTCTGTAGAGGTATTTAACCATTTCAAGGAGCTCATTTACCTAGGGGAAATATCCCCACTAGTGTCACTATGCTAAGGAATGTTCATGCTTACAATAGTGCCATTAATGTGGGAGTTTTGAATTCTAGTGGCGGGTGTAATCCTAGTAGAAGTCATGATTTAGGGTGTTCCTTTCTCTTTATTGTGGATCCCCTTTGATAAATATTTTCCTTCTAGAATCTTTTCTATGGAGGGATCACTAGGTATATCTAGGGTTACTTCTTTACCTTTAGACCTATTCAACCAAATCTAGATCCCATTTCCAACATGTCTTAATTTCTTTGATTTGGAGAAGTTAATGATTAATCCAATGTGAAACGATCCTCGGTTGCCTCCACTGCTTGCAAATTACCTTCTAATATTCCCATGTTAGAATGAAAGTTGATAGAGATCGCAACCATTGATATCACCATGTATTATCTATTATGTTCTTCTATTTCAATAGTGGTTGATTCTAAGAGGTTGCATCTCTTCCAAGGAACTCTAACATGGCATGCTATGAAATGGTATATTGAGTTTGGAAAGAATCCCATAGCGACGATGCTTCATTGGAATGAACAATTTTGAATCACTTTTAGTTACGTTTGTTACAAGAGGTTTGAACTAATCTCCTATCTAGCTTTAAGAAATATACCTCTACACATCTCTTTGATTATATTGATGAGTGGAGGAATATAGAGTGATTAATTAGGAAAAATATTCCTAACCAATTTCTTCAATATTGGTTTACCTTATCCTTTCTACCACCTATTTCCAATGATGTTCATATGGATCCCGTGGCTATTAAAGAGCAAGAAAGTTTAGTTGACTGACATCTTGACTTGATTTATTCTCTCTAAGGAACTTTATATGATAACACGCCTAATGCTCCTCATCCTTTGACTACTCCATAATGACTTAAATGGGACCAAATTCTAGTGATGTAATTGATAACATCTCCTCTGATGTTCTGATCCAATTATCTACTCAATTAGGGAAATTGGTGATTACTTCACAAGACCCTGCAACCACCTAGTTTTCAACAAGCCTTGTCTTCTGAGAAAACCATCAATATTCATACGTTGAATTACAGACAACTGAAGAATATTTAGTAACATGGCAGTAAAAAGAAAAAAAACCAACAAGAAAACCCTTACAAATATGATTAGGAGATTGAATAAGCCCAACCCCTTCAAGGTGGAGGAACATGTGAGAACTGTTGAAAGATTAAGTTCCCTTGTTACAATATTTCTCAAGTATATTATTTAACTCATGAGTGCCCAAGAATGGATGAGATTCATCATTTATAGGAAAAATCAATTGCTACTTAAGCAACCAATCACTTTGATAGATCCATTACCCACCCAATCTCAACCAATGGTTTCATAACCTCTTCCACCTCCGCGTCAGAGCATGGGAGGACAACATTTTTTGGGTTTGTCTTCACCTATCCTTGTGTTTAATGAGTAAGTTAAATTTTCTATCAGAGATAATTCTTATGAGAATCCATATTAAATATCTACTTAAAAGGAATTGGTCATCCCCACTTCAAAAAATGGATCTCTCATGCTAGATAAGCCTTTGGAGCCAGTATCTGTCGCAGCTAAGGGTGGTCTCAAAAATTCAACACACAATCCAGTTTGAGGGCTTCCCACAATTATTGTTGAGGAACTAGCCCAAGCTCCTTGTGGCATGTATACCTTGGAGGTTTTGTAGAGATGTCCAATGAAATGAATCTTCTTTTTTACCACTACTGGAGAGGTTGATCCCTCAAAGTAAAATTTTATCATGGTTTACATTGATCCTAGACATTTCAAATTATAACATGAGGTTCATTTTCATATGTATGTGCGTGTCTTTGCTGGGGTGTGTGTTTCACACTTGTGAATGAAGCACTTTCCACATGGATTATGGCCTTGTCTTGTTGGAAATATCTTTTTTCTCCAAAAATTTTTAAGTCAAGTAGTACACTTCAATCCTTTAATGGTCACACCTCTATGCCTACGCATACCTTTCCAACATTTTCCCTTGAGCTAAGGGGAAAAACCATTACCATCAATGTACACTTTTTGGATGCCCCATTGGACTATAATTTTCTCCATGGCCGTAGTTGGTTCTATGCTATGATAAATTTCATGTCAGTGGTATTCCATGTTATTTGCTTACCCTATGAAGTTAATATCATCACAATTAATCAAATTCATTACTACATTCCGATGACAATGTATACCATTATAGGAGCCATTATTCCATTTATTAGAGATAACCCTCTAACTTATGAGAGAATTGTTGCAAGCTTGTTTAAAAACCTCTTCACATATCAATGTTTTTCCTATACACCCTCCTAATGTCCTTTCTGTTTATATTTCTCCCATGCACATGATCTCTTCCATCACCAGTAGAATCCAATCGATCACCTGATCCTTAGGTGGTCTAATCTAGTTAAATGTAGAGTCCTATGGTGAGCACATGTTTCTTTTAGTGCAAAATATTTCCTTTTTGGTGTTCTCATCAAGACCTCCTAATGTTCGTTCGAAAATCTAATAAAATATCAGAATCCAGATTTATTAATCAAATGCAATTACATATATACAGGAAGTGTTGTAGGTATGCTATCTTGGACACACAATCTCTTGGTTGAGAGATTATCTCAACCACACACCAATCTAGGAAATAGATCCTAACTACTAGGAATGGAATCCTTTACTTAGTAAGAATCACAATTGAGACAAGTAGGAATTAGGTATTCCAACACTCCCCCTTAACGAGTACTTGTCTCCATATCAATCTGTAAAATCTAGTTGTCGTCAAATATACCAAAAGGAATATGCATATGTCCATATAAAGGAGCAACCATCCACCAGAATGCATGGGTACTAACCGCTGCAACCACCAGTCTTGTAGAATATCCTTCACATACATGGTTCTCTCAACCATTATAGCTACAAACATGTACCTATACCTATAAATCCCGCTCCATCATTATTATCCTGGGTTTTGTTGGATTACCCATAACCATGCATTGGGTTTTATCATATCACCCTCAACCATTCCTCCAAGGGCTCTCAGCCACCAAGGCTAAACACAACCATGGAGGCTCACCTCAGTGGCTATGGGCCACAAATCTGCCACTAGGGAACTCCAACCACTTTGGGCTACAAACTTGCCACTAGGGCACTCCAACCACTAAGGTTCACTAAAGACATGACTCAACGAGGCCGAGGATTTTCTTGGCTAACCCTACACCAAGCCAATAGGAATCTCTATCCCACTTCACTCTTACATGTGGTTTCTGGCTTACCACAAACCGACACTGCAAATACAAAGTGGTTTTTAGATTACCATGAACTGTATGGGGATACACATGCCTTACAAGGCTTACAACACAACTCCAACTTTTGGAGTTATCAGGTACATATTTTACAAAGACCACTACAAAAAACCCTAGACTTGCTTACTAATAAAATGTGTGACTCATAATACATCATGCTAGTGAGTCTATTCCACAAACTCACACTAAATTTCACCTAGTTGTCCATCATTATTTGATTTCTTGTGCCTTTGGTCTCTTCTTTCTATTTCTGATTTAATTGTCTTGGATTCACCTGCACGATTTGTTAGACTAGCTAATTCTAACAAAACCACTCCATTGAGTTAGCTAAGCTCAATGCTTCTAATTCTAAAACAATTATAAATACCACATTAATTTGTTCCTCATTGGGATTAGTTTTTTAAAAATGCAACTCTAAAAATTTTCACTTTTACATTGAGTTGATAAAGCTCAATGTGTTTACCTTCCCAAACTCTAATTCTATCAAATTAACCCAAAGAGAAAGAAGAAGGCGGTAAACCTCCAGTTGCATGAGCAAGACACTATCTAGAGTTCTTTGATCTCAGCAAAAAATGAGTTGATGAGCCATGGCCTTTTTCAACAACTTCTCATCATTCTCAGGTACATCTTGCAGCCATTGATCATCACCACATGGGCATTTTTCCTGCAAGCGTCATAGATGCCATGAATTTACCAATGGGCAACACCAAAATCTGTGCTGAAATGGCAGATATGATGAGGGGTTGGGTTCTGTAGGAGAATAATGTGTTCATAAACATGACCAAAACACATGACATGCATCCCAGAACACACACATGAAATGTAAATATGAGGAGAGATGGATCATCTGTCACAAGAAACACCAATGCCACCTCTTCAATCAATGACTATTCTTCCTCTAGCACCGCTTGCTCCACGTTCTCAAATGAATTTTCAACAATGGATTATGTTCCATCAGTAGTAGTTGTAAATATCATAAACACACTTCTCCAGCTAGACTTGATGCTCCCAACCTTTGATTTGATCATCAAGCTGTCTTAGAAAGTCAATTTCATACATAGCAATCTTCTTGTCATGGTGGATTCCCATAGGGATAAAGTGATATGAGAGAACTCACCATATTCTAGCCCAAACATGCATATCCGGGCCGTGTTGTAGTAACTTATCTCAACAAAAAAATTTCAGACTAATTATGCACATCAACTTTCTCGTCTCCATTATTTGCATCCATTTTACCTTCCTGTTGCAGGTAATGCAATGAAGTGCAATAATGATCTAAATATAACACAATGCAGGAGCTAGAAAAATCTTTACATACATCCAACAGAGCGTAAGGAAAATCTGCAACATTAAATGTCTCAATTTGAGGGTAAACTCTACTGAGAAGGTCAGGATAACACATTGCTTTATATTGACTAGATTCACTCCAATTCATTAAAATCAACAATTCAACCATAAATATAGATATAGAGATGCAGATTTTCAATGCCTTCCCTATTCTCGAGGTCATGTGAAGTAGTGGGAAATTACTGGTCGACTTAGCCTCAACCTAAATCCATAAAAGTGGCCCTAGTCAAGACTAGACCCAAAGGGGATCCATTCATGGCGGCTCTATTAGAGTGCACAAAATAGTAAACAATCACAAAACCCATGAAATCGATCAGACTGGATAACACATTGTCAGATTTGATCAGTGGGGAAATGTTTGTTGAGCAGGTCTCTGACGTCCGTCTTCTCACAGATCTGGGATGAGCAACACTAGCTGCAACCTCTTCTCATCACTAACCAAGATGCTACGAGCATGGGCGCACTTATTCACCCATCTGACAAACTTGAGTCACATTGCAGCTTTGCTCTGCACACTTGTTCTGCTCGTCTAATGCTTCAAACAAGGGCTTCAGAAACATAGAAACCAAAGATCCACCTGAATCCAAATCTCGAGTCTGTTAATGATAGAGAAACTAAAAACTAAAGAAAATACTCTTTTATTTCCTCAGCCCAGGATAGGCCAAGTTTCCTCAGCGCAGGGTGGGCCAAGCCCACAAGGGGCGAGGTCCTCAGGGCTCTAATACCATGATAAAATATGAGAATCCAGATTAATTTATTAATCAAATGCAATTACATATATACAAGAAGTGTTGTAGGTATGCTATCTTGGACACAAAATCTGTTGGTTGAGAGATTATCTCAACCACACACCAATCTAGGAAATAGATCCTAACTACTAGGAATGGACTCCTTTACTTAGTAGGAATCACAATCAAGACAAATAGGAATTAGATATTCCAACAAACTCCATCCTAATATAGAATATGATCAAGATTGTTTTCTCACATGGGTCGTTACTCTACCTATTCCACATGACTACCTCAATGCTACATTCCTTTCACAACAAGTCATCATGAAGATCATGGATACTATTGATAATCTAAGGGAGATTATGCCTCTATTCTAACCAACTTGAAAATGGTAGAGATTGGAAAATTAAATCATGAATTAGGATAGGGGGAATTTTCTATGCCATCCATGGAAGTGCGACAATTGGATTGAGTCAGGTGTTGGGTTTTTTATATTAATATTTCCAATGAATTAATCAAACCCCACCCTATAACTGAATATTTTCATGTACCCCTTTCATGTCCTGATAATCATTCTCAACAAGCTACATTAGCTAATGATACTACTCATCTTTTATGTCATCATGTTGTTCTTGATAATGATACGGTTTTCTACTTACCCTTACGAGAGTGAAATTTGTTGCACTTGGTCTCATAAAGAGTAATCGAAAATGAACTAAAAGCTACTATGGATGGTCCGAAGAATGGTTTAAGATATTATATGGAAGAAATGATGAATATCAATATGGAAGGTTTGAAGGATGGTTTAAAAATAGAAATGAAAAGGGATCTGGAAGGCTTGACAAAGTTGATAGAAGAAATGCATCCTAGCGGTGACAAGGAATTGCATCAAAATCATGATGAGGATAAAAGGAATACATATTTGATTTTAGAGGCTCGAATAGTGGGTTGAAGACTAACCAAATTCCAAAGATCGATATGACAAATTTTTATGGCAAGGAGATTGTAACATGGATACTACAAATGTAGCAATTATTTGATCTACATGATGTACCACACAAACAAAAGGTATGCATTCCATATTTATATTTATAACAAAATATATTTGTTTGGTATCAATGGATTTGTTGTCGTAAATGAATTGTAAGTTGGAAAATTTTTACAAAATAATTGGTAGCATATCATGAGGATATAAAGAGAAATACCTTGTTTAGCCAATTGATAAATATAAAAAAAAAGGGTTGAATTGTAGATCACATTGAGGACTTCCAAATATTGAATATCAAGGTAAATGATGCTCTAGACGAGCATAGGATTGATTTCAGCATAGGGACTTTAAAGGATAACATCCAACATGAGGTTTTCCTTTGGGAACCAGATTCATTGGAGAAGGATTTCAATGTGTGAAGAAAATTTGAAAGTAACATTATGGTAACATTAAGGTATTTTACCTCTCACAATTATAAGGATGGAAGTGTTGCTGCTCCTCACCTTCCACAACCTACAGTGTTGACACCACAACAATTGGAGGAAAAAAGAGAAAAAAGGATATGTTATAGTTGTGATAGAAAATACACTAAAGGTCATAAGTGTTCTGAGAAGAAATTATTTTACGTAGATTGCGAAGAGGAGGAAGGAACAAGTAACACAAAAAGAAGAGTATTTACAACAAGAAACAACCCCAAAAAAAGAATAAATGAATCATAATATATCTTGAAATATATTGGCAGGAATTATCACAACACAATCTTTTAAGATAAAAGGATATATCAAGAAGAAAAAGGTAATAGTGTTCATTGATGCAAGTATTACCCATAATTGTAAGATAACCAAGCAGTTGGATTTATTCCTATATCCAGCATCAAAGTGTCATGTGATAGTTGCAAATGAAGGAACTATACATTTTTCTAGAAAGTGCCATAATATAAAGCTTACCCTGGGGTATTGAATAGTCCAATTCTTTCCATTACAATGTGTGGTGCTGATAGTGTACTAGGAGTGTAATGGTTAAAATCCTTGGGGATGATAGATTTTAATTTTCAATAATTTATATTGATTTTTTTTTTTTGAAGGAAAGGAAACAAAATTAAGGGGCATCACCAGGAAACCAATGAAGATAATTGGATCTAATGGCATGAATTTTTTTTGAAGAAATAAAAATAGGGCGTAATTGCAAAATTATTCTCACTAGAGGTTCAAACATCGAAAGCATTTATTTCTCCAAGTCTCAAAAAGTCTTGGACAATCATTCCAAGGTATTTTGGGCTCTTAGAAGCATCCCACCTACTTGTGATTATTATAACTCTAATCACTTGATTCAAGAAAGTTTTCCTCCAAACATCACCCCTTACAGATATCCCAATGACCAAAAGAGTGAAATTGAATGTACGGTTGTTGAAATGCAAGAGGATGGTATAATTAAATATAGTCAAAATTACTTCATTGCACTAGTACTATTGGTGTAATATAAGGATTGATCATAGTGTATGTGTCTAAATTATAGGGAGCTCAATAAGGTCACTATTAAAGATAAATTTCATTCTTGTCATTGATTACTTTTTGGATCAATTACATGTAGAAATTTACTTCTCCAAGTTGCATCTTCATTTAGGATATCATCAAATAAGAACTAAAACTTAAGACATTTTGAAAACAACATTCAGAACTCATGAATGCCATTATGAATTTTTGGTCATGCCTTTTGGGCTTACTGATGCACCTTCCACATTTCAAGGTCTAATGAATTACGTTTTCAAGTCCTTCCTAAGAAAATTTTTGTTAGAATTTTTTGATGATATACTAATCTACAACAAGTCTTGGAAGGATCATGTTCAACATGTTGACAAGGTGTTCAAATTGTTGGAGGAGAAACAATTATACGCATAAACATCCAAATGTTTATTTGGAACTATATAGGAGGTGGAACATTTGTGTCATATTGTATCTAAGGAGGGTGTTAAGGTACACCCTAACAAAATTAAAGTCATTAAGGAATGGGAAATGCCCACAACCCTAAAGCATATTCGAGGATTTCTCAGCTTGATAGGGTATTATCATAAGTTTGTTAAGAATTATGGGAGAATAACAATGCATCTAAAAATTTTACTAAAGAAAGGTGCATTTTCGTGGACTCCAAAATAAATTAAGGCTTTTTAACATCTTAAAGAGGCAATGTGCCAACCACCAGTCTTAGATAGACCATACTTCACAAAAACCTTTACTCTGGAATATGACGCCCTAAGAAATGGAATTGGTGTTGTTTTAATGAAATAAGGAAGACTCATTGCTTTTGAAAGTCATCCAATCAAGGGAAAATATTTACACAAACCTATTTATGAGAAGGAAATGTTTGAAATATTACATGCACTAAAGAAAGGGTGAAATTACCTAATGGGAAGACACATTAAGGTAAAACCAAATCACGATACTCTTAAATACTTTTTGGAACAAATATTATCTTCAAAAGAGAAACAAAAATGGGTCACAAATATGTTGGGTTATGACATTGAAATCATATACAAAGAAGGGAATTAAAATGTTGTTGAATATGCACTCTCAAGAAAGGATGAGGATGAGGATGTGGAAGCATTTCTATGTCCCATTTCTATTATCTAACCTGATTGGATAACTAAATAAAGGGATGAATGGAAGAATGATGAAGAGGTTTGGACACACATTCAAAAGTTGTAGCAAGATCCCAATACATCATATACATTTATCTATAAAAATGATTCATTATAGTACAAAGATCACTTATATCTTTGTAATAATTCCCAACTCAAACAAAATATTCTTTTGTAATTGCACACCTCCCCCTTAGAAGGGCACTTAGAACTTTTAAAAAATTACCCTATGGTCAAGAAGGAATATTTTTACGATGGACTTATATAGGATATTCAGAATTTTATGGTGGAATGTTTTGTTTGCCAATAAAATAAAGTTGAGATACTTAAGACCCCGTGTTTTTTACATCCTTTAGCGATTCCAAGTCAATGTTCGAGGAGGTCTCAATATATTTTATCACAGGTTTACCCATGTCTAAAGGAAAGGGTGTCATCATGGTGTTAGTTGATAGACTTACTAAGTATGCATATTTTTGTGCTTTATTACATCCTTTTAAAGCTAGTACAATTTCTACTGCATTTATGGAAACAATTGAAAAGATACATGGAAACACAAAGATTATTGGAAATGAAAGAGATCCCTATTTCACTCGAAATTTTTGGATGGTATTATTTTCTTGTCTTGGTACACAATTAAGTCATAGGCCATATTATCATCCTCAATATGATGGGAAAACTGAGATAGTGAACAAATGTTTGGAAGGATATCTTCATTGCGTTGTATCTTATAAACTAACACAATGGGTCAACTGGTTACTGGTGCCTGAATCATGGTATAATACCTCCTTCCATATTGTAGAAAAAGGACCCTATTTATGGCACTTTATGGATGCCATCCCCCATCCATCACATCATATTTAAGAGAAAATTCTAATGTTCAGGTAGTGGAAGACCAAATCAACCATCAATTACAAGCTCTCCAACTCTTAAAGGATAACCTCACTTTGGCGCAAAATCGAATGAAACAACAAGCAAATTAACATCATAGTGAAATAAATTTTTATGTAGGAGTTTGGGTATTTTTATGGCTATAAGAATACAAACAAATCTCCCTCAAACAACTAAGGAAGGACATTAAATTATCACCCAAGTACTATGGTCCTTACAAGCTGTTGCAAAAGATTGGTACTGTGGCATACACATTAGAGTTGTCTGCATCTTCTTGAGTACACCTAGCTTTCCATGTTTAATGCTTAAAGAAGGTTATCATTGATAAGATCCCAGTTCAAACAATATTTTTAAAACTTGATGAAGAAAGAAAATCATATTGGAGCTTGAAGCGATCGTGGAAACAAGAAGAGGACAACTGCAGAATCAATAGATTTTATACTATCTCATTAAGTAGAAGAACTTACCCACTAAAGATTCTCCATGAAAGGATGAGAATTTTATATAGAATCATCCATAACTGCTCAAGAATTGAGGACAATAGCTTTTTTTAAGGATAGAGGCATGTTATGTCCCTATAATACTAGTGTAGCCCACTTATTATTATTCTCATTCTAATGCCCTTATTGTTATGGTTATGCCTTTACACTACTATTGTTATGTAGGCTCTGATTATATTGTGACCCCTTAGGCTCCTATATATGCTAAGTATGTCTTGTAATTTTCTACTAGCACTAGTACAAAATGGCTAATTAGTTACTAAAAAAGACTAAAATTTGCATACAAATGACCATTTTCAGTCGATGACCAATAGTGGATAATTTACATTAACTTATATCGTGACCAACTTTTAGTCATATTTAGTGCAGTCATTAATTGATTCTCTCAATTTTATCATCTAGCAGTATATTTAGTCATAAATTTCGTCATTTATTTAGTCATTGATTTAGTTACTAATTGCACAATTAATGACCAAATACACAATAAAATATACTAATACATGATCACCTCATAAAATCAATTAATGACCAAAGACATATGACCAAAATGTTGGTCACATCATAAGATACTATCAATTAGCTACTAATAGTCATATATATGCAAATTTTAGTCATCATTTGGAAGAAATTCATGACCAAAGAAATATGACTAAATTTCAGCCGTGTTATAAGATACTGTAAATTAGCTACTAATAGTCCTATATATGAAAAATTTAGTCGTCATTTGTAATCACAAATTTATCATTTACAATAGTTATTTATCCTTTTTTGGTAATTTCCTAGTCATTATATAAACAACTGATTTAGTAGTTTATATTCATTTCATTTACTTTTATTAATAATCATTATAAACAACTAATTTAGTCATTGTATATTCATTTTGTTTGTGTTCATCATTAATCAATATAAACTATTAAAATGATAGTATTAGATTGATTTTATGTGTTCATTATTAATGAACATAAATTAATTAGTATGATTTTGTGACTAAATTCAAACAAAAGCCATGTAGTGGCATGCCACTACTTTTTAGTATACATGAATTATATGGTTTTTTCGCTTATTTATTGGAAACGGGAAATTTTTATCCCCTTATGCTCATGAGTACCATACAGGTAGGAAGTAGCTAGAGAGAAGCCAACAGGATTTGAACGCATCATCATATTTAAGATACATGTTATCAAGTTATAGAAGTATGAATTTTTGCATGGGTATGCATTAAACATAATTTCCAAACTATCAAAATATCCATGGTATGACAATGGTCAAACAATCCATCATGCATATTCAAAGTGGTAAATCATTTTCTTACAATCCATCCAAGGAATTAGATATGCTAAGTATACACTATGACAATATGACAAACTAGAAATATAGTCATGTTATATTACTTCAAAATATATACATATATTATATAATATATATATATATATATATATATATATTATATATATATATATTTATATATATATATAATATATATATATATCATGTTTGATACAAGGCCTCACCAAGTATAAGCTCCCAAAATTCTGTCTATTTTCCAAATGTTCAATTTTCCGTGATAATTATTGTTTAGAATTTTTTGAATCCACCCTTATTTCAATGTGCTAAAAAAGGGAATTCTCATTTTCAATGTGATTCTAACAATAAAGATCTAATAATAGAAAATCAAATGAAATTTCTATATCTGCAGTGGTTAGTTACCCTTTCAGCACTTAAATCATTCGTCAATACCTAGAAAAAACACACGATAGATATTAGATTTAGCTACTATATTATACCCATCCAACGTAAGAAATGAAGCCTTGTTTTGGTAAATTAAAAGAAAAAAGGATTCAGAGAGTTGGTAACATATTATATACCTTCCACGTAGAGAACTATTCCTCCAAGTAAAATTGAATGCCTTTGTGAATCTCTTCTGAAGTAATCAAAGTGGATGTATTTTGGATAGAAATATCAGAGGAAAATTGTATCATATTTAGAGATATTGTAGACACTAATGAAGGCAATAAAGTGTATCATATCAAAATAATTGGAGAAAATGAGTAGTGAACTTTTTGGGTTCGAAATATATGTATAGTGAATGTCATAATTTAGATCACCACTGATATCCTAACTATCATCACTGCAAAATAATTGCAAATTAAATTTCGTTATTTCAATTATAATTTTTAACATAAACTCAGAAAGCACCTTGATGATTGCTTACACTAGCTGATTTAATTGTCAACTTGTCATATTGCTTGAACAACTGATATAACTATTACATGTAAATAATATTAGCTTTCAGTATCAGGAAAAACCGAAAAACGAGTGAGTAGGATATGGTGTTTATAATACAGATGTTAGTAATCCAACGATAGGTAAACTTAATAGTATCAAAACCATTAGGTACGAAATCTCTTTTGGATAAAAGTTTAGTCGCTAAACTAGTTTATACTATATAGTATATATAGAGTTATTTCATGCTAAGTGAGTTTAATTGATGTGCCTCTACATGATACCTATGCATTAAAGTAACTTGAAAGAGCATTGAGAGTTAGAGAAATGGCTCATATAAAATGAAGTTTTAAATATTTTTTAATAGGAGATAATATTCATGCATAAAATAGCTTTCTTCATTGCATGTGTTTAAAATTATATACAAAAATTTTATCTGATTCAACGTGTTTAAGATGTTTCATGTACAAAATGAACTTTAATATTTTGGAAAACATGTTAAGATATGGCACCGAATTTTCCTACGCAAAAAACATATCTAGGAACCTCAACTAAATCGAAGGTGTTCATTTTACCTTAACAATGATTATAATCCAGTGCATACATAAGAAGTGATCCATGGCTACAACCTAACAAACTTTGGAAATTTTGTGGCTTGCCTAATTTACAATAAATAATTTACATCTAATTGATATAGAAACACATATGCATCGGCTAGCATTAAGAGAAGCTCTGAAGGAGGAAGAAATAATGTTGGAATATCATTGATAGAACCTCTACAAAATAAAAATTAAGTCATAAGAAAACAATTGTGTCCTATCTTTTAAACTGTGAAGAATTTTGGTTGAACATACACTCTCCGTAAATGATTGCTATCTTTATAATGTATCAAAGTTTCCAATGGCTTGAATAGGGAGGGATATATAGGGAATTTAATATCGGTCCCTTACCAGAAATATTTTACACTACTATATTCTATTAGTGATAATTTTGGAATTTTGGAATTGCATAATTTCTTTTCTTCATTACATGATAAAAATGGTCACACATCTTACAAAATATTGTAACAGACAAAAAGTAATTGATTGTTGGAAATAATACTGAGAGGGGGGGTGAATCAGTATTATCAGGTCAAATATTCCTTTTCTAAAACTAGATTGTATACGCTACTTCAGTTAATTAAACCCGCATATATATGCAACTATTCAGAAGGAAACCCGCGTATACAAAGCAAACTTTTAATTTAATTTAACTTTTTGATGATGATTGTTAATCTGTGATGCAGAATCAAATAACCAGTAACCAGAGACAGTAAAACAGAGCAGAAAGACAATCACACACAAGAACACAAGATATAAGGTGGAAACCCAATGTGGGTGAAAAACACCTGTTGAATTCGTCTCTATCTTTCTTTAATTAGAAACTTCTATTTACAATGTACTGGTGCAGTCCTTTACCAGTACGCAGGCTGCAACCTGCAGAGAGCTACAACTCTCTCTCGTTTTCCAGCTTCTCCTAGAAGGGAGCTACAACCCCCTTTAGCTTTTGCACTAGCCAAGATACTAGTACATAGGTGCTGGCCTACAGAAGGCTACAACCTTTTCTTTCTTCCAGGACCACGTTTCATAAATTTTTCAGACTGGATCCATGAACATTAATCAATCATCAAGAATTTCTTCATCAACCAAACTCCTTTTCACCAATTCAAGTAGATAATTCTTTGACATCTGTACCCAAATCAGAGTTCCAAAAACCATACACCAGAAAACTGAACCCAGAACACAGCAGTAATAAACAGAAGCAGCAAGATCACAATTCAAAATATATATGCTACTTTAACATCATGAAACTTGCGTGCATACGCTTCTGCGTATGGAACAAACTGCGTATACGCTTCTTCACTTCTCTTGACCTGCGTGTATACGCGGCTTCAGTTCACTGAACCTGCGTACAGATCTATAAAGGATGATTCACTCTTTCAGATATTCAATCACTAATTAACCCAGATTATCAGACTTATAGATCAAGTAAGCGCCACATCTAGCAGACCAAAATCATACAAAGATACTGTCATTCAAGCTTAAAGATTATGACCCATGAATAGATCTTATCCTTCTTTTTCACTAAGGTTCCTCCTTCATTTAGATCCAGATCTGTATCACAACCCAATTACCAATATATCAGCTCTAGCACTTTATCAGATATTCAATAATAATGCCGATGATCCCTTGCCACATGATCTCCTTCCTCTTTTATAGTCTTAGGCCTTCCTCAATACCATGGTCCAAAACCATAACATTTCAATACCATGAACCCAAAACTAGGGATCAACACATCTGTTGAGACGCCATGGTCCAAAACATAGGTTCAAATCCCAAGGACTAACTACCATGGACCAAAAGTATGATCCCCGACATATACGCGCTTTTTCAACGTATAACCCGCGTGTATATGTGTCTTTGTTTAGATGAACCTGTGTATATGTCTTTTTGTTCTCTCTGAGTGCCTGAACTAAGATCTATTACCAAAGAGAGTTGCCATCAAGGAAAACACCTGTGTCATAGCTCCAAACCTGTCCCATAATGCCAACATTGATTAATGATTTTTTGAAGGAAGGAATTCTCAAAAAATATATGTGCATATTATATGTAATAGTAATCACACCTATATGTTAGTTATTTTCTTGCCAGCTATGCTCATAAAGAAAGCATATGGTGAGAAACCTACAATGACCATCACAAGGAAATATACTATCAGTGCCATTACAAAACCTACAAGAATATTCATAAGTTTAGTGCATGGTATAGTGAAAAAAATGATAATATAGACTTTGAAGTTATAGGTATTCTTACCAAAGAAGGGAATTGAAAGAGATACAATCAATGTCTAGACAACAACACAATTCCTAAAAATGATAATATAGACTTTTAAATTATGGGTATTCTTATGAAAAAAGAGAATTGAAATATCTACAACCAATGTTGAGACAACAAGACACTTCCTCATAATGAATGTGATTGACTCATATTTTAATCTAGTTGCTAGCATGCACTTATCAATGCTTAGTGCTACAATAGTGATGGTCAAAATTTTCTAACTCTTTTGCCTCTCAATTATCATTTTATGAGACTCTCTTAAACTTATTTTCTGAGAGCTTAGAGTGCCACACAATTAGAATTTTACTCGGTGTGGTTACAATTAACTTGTCAGGTACTAGTTGAATCAAAATGCAATAATATGGTCACAAAAATGAAACTAAGCTTCTAAAAATACAAAGAAGAATCTACAAATACAAAGTCTACGTGACATAAAACATATTTATATCAAATATGAAATGAGAAGCTTCTCCTTAATTATTGTATATTATACGTGAGTTTTATTTAAATAATGTAATTCTCCTTCGCAAGTAGTTTGAAAGCGTTCAATGGCCCTTAGCTACCCCAAAATTTTAGTCCCTATGGATTGCATGAGCATAATCTTTCCATTTACTTGAAATATATTTAGCAGGGGAAGAGGGACTTTGAAATAATGCATAACCAAAAATTGATTGTCATATATACCTAGCTCTTCCAATTACAATTACAGAAAAAGGACGCTCTAGACTTTAAAAGTCTACAAGGAGGGATAAGAGGTAAATCTCACCTCTACTTTAGAAGTAGTGCTATAAACACTCTCTATCTTTTCACCTTCTTGTCCTAAGACAAATATCTCAAGTTTGAATTCTGAAAAATAGACACTTTATATTTTAGATATATTGAAAAATGTTCTAACAGATGAAGTTTCTTATCTAAATCAATCATAGGTAGAAGCCACATCAATATAGAAGCTTTGATCTAATAACATTCAATATTTCTTACAATTTTTCTTCTGTCCAGAATATATATTTTTGCTAATTTAAGAGCATTCTTTTGAGAAACAATTGGTATTAGCTGAGGATGAAAAATGTTGATTAACATTTTCATATTCATTGCTAGTCGACTCTCCTCTATTTATATTATGCAATACTTTTCAGTTAAGATGTTCACACAGGTTGCAAAGGTGTACAAATGCACATTGTAAACATTTATTTGTATTTGAATTTCATTAATAAACTGACTTTTGATTATAATTCACATACAATTTAGCTTTGTATAGCACGAATGATGTTCTCTACCATCATAAGAAATTACCATATCTCATTATTGTTTATGTACATAATTCAAATGGGTAAAGAAAGACAAAGGAGAGGGCTACTAAAGACCCAAATAATACATCCTCAATGAAAACAATCACTTTAAATGGAAAGAATTATCACCTTGAATTATTTGTACATCTAGTAGTCGAATTGAATACATTTTCCATCAAAACATGAGTCACAAAAATCACTATGGAAGGTAGAGAGTCTCTTCTTCTAGAATTTGAACTAGAGAGTATATTATTGGGCATAACTCCCTTTAGTAGGGAGACATAGTCTCTTCTTCTAGCATATGCACTACTTTTTTCATTGTTGGTTGTTCTTTAGGGTTTGGTGCTATGCACATGGATGCAATTTCAAGATTTGTCTCAATACTATTTCGTGGTACACAAGGACGTCTTGGATCAACGATATCCTATAATTTACTTTCTGATGTGTGCCTTCACTTGAATTTTTGATAAGATATGCTTTAATAAAAATATTTAATTTATATGATATAAATTGAAGTAGAAATGGCCATTTGAAAGCTTCATAATAGGTTGTACTCCACAGGTAGTTTTCAGACCAAATAAAAATCAAGTATCAAGGAAGTTTTAAGACAATGAACTATAGTAGAACATTCATATGCATATATAATTAAGTTAATGGGAAACACAAATTTTCATTTCAAGATGAAAGCAAATATAGATTTATACTCACCCATCCTACAAGATTCACCCCGTCTTTCATAATGAAAGGGTCATTTGGTCTTATTCCACAAAGAAATTCTAGCAATTCTACTCCAAATATGTACACATTTGATTTCTTTGTTTCTCTCTCAGATTGAAATTTCTCTATTTTTACATTCATGGATAAAAATAAGTGTTCTAATTCATATAATAAATATGAATAAGCTTCGGCTTCGGCATAGAAGGAAGGCCAACATACTTGGAGCTAAGTACCCAAGTGTGCCTACAACAATGGTGGTTACATGTGTTTTTGCATCTTCCAAGAGCTTTGCAAGATCAAAGTCTAATACATGTTCCTCAAGCCTTTCATCAATGACTATATTGCTAGACATTATGTCACAATGGACAATTCTAGGGTCAGAGTCATGATGCAAGTAAACCATGCCCCACCCTGCTCTAAGTGTTATCTTGAATCAGGCCATCCAGTTTAAATGTGGAGTAGGTTGTTTGTAGTCTGATCAAAATAAGAAACTGTTATGAAACCAGTTCAAGAAAAGATAGAAAAGATAGATCAATGCTTTAGAATTCAGCCTCTTCGAGGGGGCAACCTCCTTTACATTACATAAATGAACAATTCTTCGATGATTCAAATGACAAAACCTCCTTTCTATATATAAAAGTCTAAGGAGTCACAATATAATCTAGCCAACCTAACAATAATAATATAAAGCCACAAAAATAACAATAGAGGGATTCTAGGGGGCATAGTAATAGCAATATGGGGGCAATAGGGGCACACCAATATTAATAAGGGGTATAACTACAATAATAATGGGGTAATCACTAGTATTAGAGGGACCCAACATGCCCCTCTCCTTCAAAAAGGTGTTGTCCTCAATGCTTGAGTAGGTCTGGATACTTCTAGATAAAATTCTCATCCTCCCATGTGGAATCTTCAGCGGATAAGTTCTTCCACTTGATAAGATACTCTGAAATTGAACGATTTCGTAGCTGTCGAGTTCTTGTTTCTGTGACTGCTTCGGGTTCCAATATAATTTTTCCTTCCTCGTCAAGCTCTGGCAATATTGTTTAAACTAGGAGCTTGTCGCCTGTAACCTTCTTTAAACATGAAACATGGAAAACTGGGTGCAATCGAGAAGCTGCAGGAAGCTCCATTTGTATGCCATAGTACCAATCTTTTGCAACACCTTGTACAGACCATAATACTTTGGTGATAATTTATTATCCTTCTTAGCTTGCTTGAGGGACATTTGCTTATATGGTTGTAGACGTAGGAATACCCAATCACCTACCTCAAAACTTCTTTCGCTGCAATGTTGATCCGCCTGTTGTTTCATTCTATTCTGTGCCAACACAAGGTTATCCTTTAAGAGTTGGAGGAATTGTTTTTGATGTTCGATGTGATGTTCCACTGCCTGAACCTTAGAATTTTCTCTTAAATATGATGTGATGGATGGTGGTTGATACCCATAAAGTGCCATAACTGGGGTCATTTTTGTTGTTGTATGGAAGGAAGTGTTATACCACCATTCAGCCAGAGGCAACCATTTGACCCATTGTGTCTATTTATCAGATACAAGGCAACGAAGATATCCTTCCAAACATTTGTTTACTACCTCAGTTTGCCCATTATATTGAGGATGATAAGATGAGCTATGAGCTAACTGAGTACCAAGACAAGAAAATAATTTTGTCCAAAAATTTCCAGTGAAAATGGGATCTCTGTCACTTACAATAATCTTTGGTTTCCATGTAGCTTTTGAATTGTTTCCATAAATGCAGTAGAAACTGTACTAGCTTTAAATGGATGTGATAATGCACAAAAGTGTGCATACTTGGTAAGTCTGTCAACTACCACCATGATGACACTCTTTCCCTCAGACTTGGGTAAACCTGTGACAAAATCCATTGAAACCTCCTCCAACGTTGGCTTGGAATGGATAAAGGTTGTAATAGACCCGGTGTCTTAATTGTTTCAACTTTATTTTGTTGGCAAACCAAACATTCCGCTGCAAACTTTTGAATATCTGATTTAAGGCCATCCCAAAAAAATTCCTTCTTAACCCTGTGGTAAGCTTTTGAAAATCCTGAGTGCCCTCCTAAGGGAGAAGTGTGTAATTCCATAAGAATCTTTTGTTTTAGCTGGGAATTCTTACAGAGGTATAAGCGATCTTTGTAGCATAACGAATCATTTTGCCAGCTAAATGTATCATACGTACTAGAATCTTGTTGTAACATTCGAATAAGTGCCCACACTTCTTCGTCATTCTTCCATTCCTCCCTTGCTTCGTTTATGCAATCTGGTTGGATAATAGAAATGGCGCACAACAATGCTTCCACATCCTCATCCTTTCTTGAGAATGCATCTGCCACCACATTTTGCTTCCCCTTTTTGTAGATGATTTCAAAGTCATAACCCAACATCTTTGTCACCCACTTTTGTTGCTCTTCAAAGGATAATCTTTGTTCTAAAAAGTATTTAAGGCTATCATGATCCATTTTTACCTTGAAGTGTCTTCCCATTGGGTAGGGTCACCATTTCTTAAGTGCTTGGAGTATTTCCAGCATTTCCTTCTCATAAATAGCTTTGCTTAAAAACTTTCCCTGGATTGGACGACTTTCAAAAGCAATGAGTCTTTCATCTTGCATTAGAACAACACCAATTCCATTTCCTAAAGGACCACATACCACAATGAAAGTTTTTGTGAAGTCTGGTGTAGCTAAGACCGGTGCTTGGCACATTGCCTCTTAAGATGTTCAAAGGACTTTGTTGCTTCCGGAGTCCATGAAAATGCATCTTTCTTCAATAATGTTGTTAGAGGTGCTGCTATTCTCCCATAATTCTTAACAAACTTGCGATAATACCCAGTCAACCCAAGAAATCCTCGCAGATGCTTTATGGATGTGGGAATTTTCCATTCCTTAATGGCTTTAATTTTGCTAGGGTCTACCTTAACTCCTTCATGAGATACAATATGACCCAAATATTCCACCTCCTGGACTCCAAAGAAACATTTGGATCTTTTTGCATATATTGTTTCTCCTCCAATAGTTGTAGCACCCTATCAACATGTTCAAAATGATCCTTCCAAGACTTGCTGTAGATTAGTATATCATCAAAAATACTGACACAAATTT
This sequence comes from Pinus taeda, assembly GCA_000404065.3. Classification (NCBI taxonomy): domain Eukaryota; kingdom Viridiplantae; phylum Streptophyta; class Pinopsida; order Pinales; family Pinaceae; genus Pinus; species Pinus taeda. The sequence continues at coordinate 318,850 of APFE030863166.1, read as the reverse complement.
TCTAAGGAATGGTTTGAAAATTGAATTCATCAAACCTTGAAATGTTGAAGGTGCATTGGTAAGGCCAAAA
>APFE030863166.1:283628-316457 GCA_000404065.3 Pinus taeda | reverse complement strand
ACACTTATGACCCTTAGTTTATTTGCTATCACAACTGTAACAAAGCCCTTTTGCTCTTTTTTCTTCCAATTGTTGTGGTGTCAACCTTATAGGTTGTGGAAGACTAGGGGCAACAACACTTCCGTCTTTATAGTTGTGAGTGGTATGCTTCCTAGTTGCCATAATTTTTCTTTCCATTTTTCTTGCTAACCTGAATGCCTTCTCTAATGAATCAGGTTCCCAAAGGCGAAAATCATGTTGGATATTATCCTTTAAAGACCCTATGAATACATCAATCCTATGCTCCTCTGGAATATCTTTTACCTTTATGTTCAATTTTTGGAACTCCTCAATGTGCTCCATTACTTAACCCTTTTGTTTGAGACTTATCAATTGGCTAAAAAAAGTGTTGCTTTTTGTATCCTCATAATGTGCTGTCAATTCTTCCGTAAAAATTGTCCAAATGATAAATTGTTTACGAGAGAAAAGCCATTGATACCATACAAACTGATTTGGTTCCAAATATAAAGTTTCCATACGTACCTTTTGTGTGTTTTGCACATTATTGAGATCAAAGAATTGCTCCATCTGTAATATTCATGTGGCAGGATCCTTGCCATCAAACTTCCTCATATCGATTTTTGGAATATGGTAAGTCTTCGATCCAACATTAGCATCTATGGAATCATGATTAACATTTCTTTTATTCTCATCATGAGTTTCCTTTAGTACCTTTTCACCCTTAGTGCCCATTTCTTGTAGCAACTTATTCATATTTATCTTCAATTCGTCCATGTCTGTCTTCAAATCTATCTTCAAATCATCCATCTTAGCTTCCATGTCAATCATCTTAGTTTCTACGCCTTTCTTTAAACAGTCCATCTTAGTTTCCACACCTTTCTTTAAACCATCCATATTAGCTTCTACATATTTCTTTAAACCATCCATCTTAGATTCTGTTCTTTTTTGTGTAAGGGACAGTTGTTGCACTTGGTCTTGTAATTTTGATATATCATGTTGCATTTCTTCCTCTTCTTCATGAGTCATGCTAGAGCTTTCAGGTTCCTTACTAGGTGTTTGCATTTTCTTTCCTCGGGGCATCAGTTGCCGATAATAATGCTCTACTATGCCCTTTGAATTCCTTCAAAATAAATTTTCAAACCAAGCTTAAGAAAAAATTTAAGAAAATCTACACACCTTTTTTCACTTTGTAGGAGCTTGATATTGCCTCTGTTGTATCTATGTACTTTCCAATAATCTAGTTTTGAATTTCTGACCTGTAGTAGCCCTCTGTGTCCTCTTTCTAATGCCAAAAGTCTGACCCAGAATGGATTCTGCAAGGAAGAGTTATGCAAAATCTCCCACAGTGACTTGATTATAGACTAGTTCAGTAGAGCGAACTTGTACGATGTGCCACGAATCACTGTTTCGACCTTTGGATCTAGAAAATGCATACAAGAAACTACAGTCTGTCCTCTTTCTTTACCTTCTTATGAAATTTCAATCTGATCCCCAGAGCGAAAGTTAGAACGATGTTTCCCAGGTCACCTGTTTGGAAAGTAATTGAGGAGTCTGCAAAAAGACAAACTTCCTCATATCATATCTCCGCAAATATAGCGCGACAAGCTCTAAAATTTGGACCCAAGATGCAGAGAGATTTCTTCTCAAATGGGTTTTTTTTGCGACTTCTGAAATATCACAGAAAACAAGTTATAGCGAAAATTCCACGATGACCTATTTGGAGCAGCGAAACCCTAGAATCCAAAGCTCTGATACCAAATGTTATGAAACCAGCTCAAGAAAAGATAGAAAAGATAGATCAAGGCCTTAGAATTCAGCCTCTTCGAGGGGTAAACCTCCTTTACATTACATAAATTAATAATTCTTTGATGATTCAAATGACAAAACGTCCTTTCTATATATAGGAGTCTAAGGAGTCACAATATAATCTAGCCAACCAAACAATAATAATATAAAGCCACAAAAATAAGAATAGAGGCATTCTAGGGGGCACAGTAATAACAATATGGGGGAAATAGGGGAACAAAAATATTAATAAGGGGTATAACTACAATAGTAATGGGGTAATCACTAGTATTATAGGGACCCAACAGAAACCTTGTAAGTAGGCATAGATCATGGTTGCAAACTACGTCATCAATACAAATATTCATCTAATTTTCAAAGCACTAACCATGGAGAAATGCATCTAAGCTTCCCATGGGTAAGAGATCATACATAAGAATTTTAGCTAATGGAGATTTACAATAACCCTACAAATTGACAATATTCTTTTGTTTAATGCTTTTGAAAATCTCCAATTCCCTCTCAAATATCTGATTGGATGCTACATCACACTTCTTAATTTTCTTCACTACAAATAAGTTATTATTGTCCATCACCAACATTTGCATAATTCCAAATCCCCTAGAACCAATGATGTCAGTGTCATCAAGCATCTCTATATTTTTATAATATCCTCAGTTCTGTATGTGAAATATCCATGGAATGTAACAAGTTGTGTTTTGAAAGAGGCTTTTTCATCTATCACAATCTAGTGTTTGGAAAATTGCCACAGAAGTAAACAATTGGTGAATATCACTCCTTAATGATGTCATAGAACATAAAAGATGATCAAAGAGAACGATTTTTGGAGATAATATATATATATATATATATATATATATATATATATATATATATATATATATATATATATATATATATATATATATATATCACTTCAGATTTCAAAGTGTGTATATGTGTGGTTCTTGGGGAGTTTCTCCATCTTTCTGAATTCCTTTTCATCTTTGACTCCTTTCTTAGATAAAAGGAATAACCATAAGAACACAAGGAGCACAGAAAGACCCACTCCCATTGTATCTATTGCTCCAATAACGAATCCATTCAAGTATTGTTCCAATGTCCTAGCATGTTGTCCTAACTTTCAATGGTTTCCATATAATTAGTTTTAAATTTTACTCATAAAAAGATACCAGAACTTTTAGAGGGTCACCACAAAACTCTATGACTCTATTTCGTCTAATGGATTTTAGAGGCTACAAAGAGATATATTTAAACATAAGTTTGATTCTAAGGGTTTGAATGATTCTTTCACCTAGGTTGAAATTAAGTGTTTGAGGACAATATCAAGCATATAACCTTACTTTATCGATTCACTTTGTGATATTTCTTGTGGGCCGGTAACAGGTCATGTCTAATTAAATGAAATGCCACCAAATAAACAAACATAAAATGGTACTATACTTTTATTTTATTTTAATTTTCATTTTGATTTTGTGTTGGTGTTCTTCTCTTTGTTTTACTCTAAAATTGATTTTCAAAGATATATATTCTGTTTGAGAAAGCTCAGGGTGTCGAACTCCATACTTATTAGCAAGACACACGCCCACTACATTTGAATGCAAATGAAGGAAAAGTGATAATAATTTTCATCAAAACCAGATATAAATCTAGAAATGGATAAATCCTACATTAATCTTAAGATTTTATCATACTATTTTTCTAATTATGATGGCATCATGTTCTTTCTATAATTTTTACCTACAACCATCCCATTTTTTCTAGAGCACTTACGAAACTCTTCGAAATTATTCCCAAAAAGATATGCAGTGAGAAAGGAATTGCACTGAACTGTGCTAGTTGAGAATCAAATTGGAGCTAGTTGCAGTAAACTAATGGCACCTTACCACGAGACCACAACCCCAACCCACACTCAACCTTTAATTCAACAATGATAATACTCTCAAATGATTAATATGTAGGACCCAAATTTTAAATCCTAAAAGGTTTTATTATAATAATGGTGCATGCAAGGCTTCAATAGTTTTTAGATAGCCTTTTCACCTCCCCACCTTCACGTTTTTTATCACTAGCATGAAAATTTACTTCTAAATTCCCTACCATATAAGACTATGTTTCTCTAAAATCCATCAGGATGGGAGGATTTCAAGTTGATGTTGTAAATTTTTAACTACTTGGACTAGTTATTGGCATCTTCTCTCTTGTAAAAAAGGTTGTCATTGCCCTGAAATAAGGATCAGAAAGATATTATCCCCTTATTAGAAATCAAAGGCCAACTTCACTAGAAGTAAATTGAAAAGGAAAAATCCCTGAATCAAGACAGGACCTTTCAGTACCAAGGGTTGTCAAGAAGGTAAGTAAGGAATGTATGTATTAAGTATACGCTTTTTTATTACAGATGCAAAAACAATAACAAAAATAAAAAAGAATCAACAAAAAAATGATGTAGCACACGAGAAATGTAGACAACTAATTGAGTAGATACCATGCTACCCCAAACGTTCCTTCTATTTTGATAGACATCTTATCTCTGTTGCAAACTGCAAAATTGTGATATCATAGTCTTTCTATTCATAGGAATCATCAGAATGCAAGATGTATGGAAGCTTGATCGCTCCTAAATACCGGATTTTAATTCATAATATGCACAATGAAAGCACTATATATAATACTAAGGGGCATTCTCTTCATGACCTCCTTAAGGTAGAACCACTAAAGCACTATTGTTTTTCATCTCCTTTGCTGAGACAAGGACCCTTTCTTCATCTACCTTAATGGTTTTCTTTGATGTGATCTATCATTTCCATCTGAATGGGCCACATTGAGGTGTTGGTCTCTCCAAGCCTCACTCCCAATCGATCCTTGAAACAACAAACAAATTTGGGAAAGAAGATTCAATTTAGGCAATTAGCTATCCATTACATATGTTGTTGATGCCACAACAAATGACACATGAAGAGGAACCTTATTTGTGGGCATATTCCAGGCTCACATAGGGAAACGATAGACATATCTTCTACTATCAGTTATAGGACACTCAAGCTTTATAAATATATTATTCCATAACCCACTTGTCCCAACATCAGCCCAAATGACACTTAAGAGACCTATGACAACAATGCAAGTGTAGAGGAGGTATGAAAATGTACATACAAGCCAACATTACTATATGGTTCACTACAACTGAATAAATATTTCCACAAGTGGAGCATTCCATAACAAAATTGAAGTGGGAGAATATATGTTTATATTTATCCACCTCCTAATCCTGTATCATGGATAAGTTTCCTTCATCAAAAATGATAGTTTCCATAAATGGATTATAATTGACTAATTTTCTAATTTAAATAAGCTTACACTAATGATCTATTAAATCATATTAGACATGATAATGTTTGTCCTAAATATAGAATGATTACTCATGCTACTCAGGTGCTATGGAGATTAAACACTACATTACTTTGAAGCCTTGTAACTGCTATTTATTTTCAACTGAAAGTATAGATATTCACAATAATTATGATACATATAAACATATAAAAACTATCTCGTTTAAATTGCAATTCAATAATTAAACAATTATTTAAGTTTAGAATTAAACCCTTCCAAAAGGAATACTATAGAGATCCTTGGTAATTTTTCCTATATGTTATTTTTTTTTTAAAGAAATGGGTAGCATTTTCATTATATAAAATGGAGAAGGTTTAGTTCCCATAAAAAATTCAAGATTGTGCACTCTACCATTTTCATCGATTTATATTGGAATGGGACATTCTTACTACTAGCATTATTTACATATACTCTTTGAACATAATTATAACTGCAGACTCTTCAGAAAACACCACTATATTTTATACATCAACATAGCATATATATATATATATATTTATATATATATATATATATATATATATATATATAATATATATATATATAATATATATATAATATATATATATATATATATATAAAATCTTTCAGCTACTATTGGGATCGAATTCTTTGCTCAAAGGTTCATCCACAATAGTTGTCAATTCCTCTAGGACATCCTCTTCATCATCCAGAAGCTACTCAGTAGCAGTAACCTCGGTGCCAACAGCATTGAAGATTGTGGCTTCCCCAACCCTGAATACTTCCTTTAAAACCCTGACAGTAGTAGTTTCAATTTTTTTCATTGTTATCCACCTTCTGTTGTACATTCAGCACATCAACACAGATGCCTTCCATTGTCTTATGTAATAATTCGATATCTTTACCCAATCCAGATAATTAAGCATAAAGAATTTCCATATTTTCATTAATTTCCTTAACAATATACTTTATAACTTGTTTACATGAATTCTCTACCAAACTCTCGACACTTTCACCACTGCCATGACCAGACCCCGAGCTACCGAACCCTGAGCCTCCACCACTACCATTACATGCAAAGACCATCTTCATAGCAATCTATCTCTGGACAATAATTATGATTTTATTAACTCACCATAACCAGATACAATATATAATAGCCTATTCAACCCCAACATTCCTCTAGATCTTATCCTTCATAAATGCTAGATGATTAAGAGTCTTATCAAGGAAAATTCCCTCCATGACCGACACCACTAGAAATAAACAAGAGTGTATCACGATGGTATTGTCTTCTCTGACATGTATAACTAAATTTCATCTCTCAGTGAGTAGCCGAGACCTCGACGCCCACCTTCCCTCATACATGATTTGCATTCCAATGGTACCATTCATGTGCCTTAACTTGAAACCTAACATCCCAGCTTCCAAAGCACTACAGAGGAACATTAGGGAGCTAACCTTCTTAACTACAAACTTATTTCTCTGAGGACCCGTATGTCCATAGTAAAACACTGACCTAGTGCTATAGATTAGGGGATGTGACATGACGTTATGTCTTGATTTATACATAAACTACTTTGTTCCAGCAACACGCCCACATTGGCCTGACCATCCACCAAGTGGTTATTAGCACGCAAGACATCGAACAAATTTACCTTTCCAATTTTTTTTAACGTATAACTAATCCTTATGATGATTGAGGAGGTTTCATCATCAAGCAGATTGACGTTCTCGAGGAGCTTCATACATTTTTGAATGATGATCATGGAGTCACCAACTATAGACAATATTTTGATACCATCAACCAAACTGATATTCAGACCTTGCCAAAGATAAAGATCTTTCGCTTGAATATTCGTTGCAATGCCAAGTCCCCATCTATACATTATTTATTTATTTTCTTCGACGATAACAATTACCTCTCCCATTCCAGCCTCCCCTTCTTATAACCTCCTTACATATAGTGGATCTTCTGAAATAACTATACTATCTAAAACTTGTATTTCATATTATTATCCCCAAAAATCATGTATGTCATGAAAAGCAAACAAACTTGGGATGTAATGAGATTATAACTTCTGCTAATAAATAAATACGAAATGAACCTTTGGCTTAATATATGTGGTAATTCATTCAATTAATCACATAAAACATCTCTTATCGCTTCATAGTAGACAGTTCAAAAATGTTTAAATTGAAAAAAATTGCAGCCATGTTTAGATCAAATCCTTTTGGTCTGCTCAAAGTTGCTATTCTAAATGATAAGTATGCCCATGTTTTATATTCAAATATTTCTTGAAAATAATCCTAGTAGAGAAACATAAATTTCTAGGTAATTGACAGGTTGTGCCTATAAACCAGGACAAACAATTTCATGATATAAAGACCATATCATTTTTTAGACTCGGGAATCAAACATTGACTTGTGCTTGACAAATGCCAATATTCAGCTAATTCATTAATAATATATTTTTGGCCAATTAACTAAAAATACACATTGAAAATAGTGTTAGTTTAGTTTGGATTAAGTCAAATGAATTTAATTTTTACTTTGATTTTATATTATTTTATTTTAACGTGTAAATCATTACTCAAAATTCATCCATACTTATTATACACCCAGTGTCTAGTCACACTTAAAAGGGGTACATGCCGCATCAAATCATAAACATGAAACATGCTAAAAATTCCTCCTAACTTTGACAAATAAAAACTCCTACATTAATCTTCTAATTTACATATCTTACCATGGAAAATTTATAATAAACCCCTCATGAAATGCCACTACAAGAAAAAATGATTCTTCATGAATGGGTGGGAAGATTTATAATGGGTTGTATTCTATCCACTTGCCTTCAGATCAAAGACTAGATCTCCTACTATATAAGAATCTCCTTCTCTAAAATTGAATCTAGGTTAAGGGGATAGTAGCTTCATATTGACATCGAGTGTTAGAGAACAAGACTGATTATCTTTTCTTTTTGTGTGAGAGAAATTTCCATGTCCCTAAAACAAAGACTCCTTTTGATACCATTCGATGATTGGAATTCAAAGACATGTAGAACTACCATCATAAATAACTCAACTAGATACTATGCTACCCCACAAGTTCCTCTTCTAATACATAGCTTCATCTCCGATGAAAATTTTGAAATTATTGTCATGGAATTTCAAAGAATCTATGGTTTTCCATAAGGGTTACATATTTGTTGTTTTGACAGAAGGCCTTTTTCCTCGTCCACATCAATGACTTTTCTTGATGTCATCTATAATTTATCATCTCCATAGACTCCAACCAGTTGTTCGGATCTCAATACCTCAATCTCCCAATTTGTCTTCAGAAAAACAAACATAATAGAAAGAGCACAAGAACTTTTGGAAAATATAAAGCAATACCACAAATCCCCAAAGCCAATCTTGTACCAGAATGCCAGATGCACTGCAACAGTAGTGCCAAGGAAGTAAAATGAGCCTATTTTGATCCAGACCCCTATAGAAGGCCTTGCACTACCTCTCAACATACTAGAACTTGTTATTTGATGGAAGTTACCTACCTCACAGAAGCCCATGATGGGCATACCTATAACATCCAAGGCTACGACACTCTCATCCTTTGTAAAAACATTTCTCCATCTATTGCTCAACAAACCATTGCATGTTACATTGATAAAAACCATAACAATTGCACATCCTAAAGCTACTAGAGTGGAGATCCTTTCCCTATAAGGCCTAGAGGCACCCAACTCATTGCAAACCCGAGTAGATATAGGGGAGCGTAGAGCCATTGGAACAATGCACATGAGGCTAGTGGTTTGAATTAGGATCACAATGGTCTGATAGGTCCTGGGAAAATAGGAAACTCTCCACAAATAAGGTTCCTCTTCACGTACCATTTGTTGTGGCATTGAAAAAATGTGGTACAACTAGTTAATTGCACAAATTGTTGCTGCTTTCTTCATTTTTCTTGTTGTTTCCAAGATAGATTGGGAGTAAGGCTTGAAGAGACAAATATTTGAGTGGAGGCTATTTAAATGGAAATTGTAGATCACATCAAGGAAAACCATTGAGGTAGATGAAGAAAGGATCCTTGCTTCAATAGAGAACATGAATAACTTCTGTATAAACAATATATTTCTATGAATACAAATATTATGATATCACAATTTTGTAGTTTGCAACAAAGATAAGATGCATATCGAAAGAGAAGGAACTTGTGTGATAGCATGGTATATGCTCAGTTAGTTCACTACATTTTTGGCATGTTGCAACATTTTTCTAATGATTCTTTATTTTTTGTGTTATTTATTTTTACTCTGCAATAATAGAGATTCTACTCCATACATACATCACTTACCTCCCTTATTTACAAGGTTTGGTATTGAAAGGTCTTGTCTTGATTCATAGATTTTTCTATTTAATTTACTACTAGGGAAGTGGGCCTTTGATTTCTAAAAAGGGGATAATATCCTTCTGCTCCTTATTTCGAGGCCATGGCAATATTTATGAAAAGAGAGAAGATGCCAATACCTAGTCCAATAGAAAATCAACCTAACATCCCCCCATCCTGATGGGTTTTAGAGAAACATAGTCTTCTATAGTAGGGAATTTAGAAGTAATTTTTCATGCTAGTGAACATCAGCCTCAAGGTGAGGAGGTGAAAAGCCTAACTAAGATCTATTGAAGCCTCTCATGTGCCATTCTTGTAACGAATCATTTTGGGATTTAAGCTTTGGGCCCTACAGAAGAGTCATTTGAGAGGATTACTATTGTTCAATTATAGGTTGTGTGTGGGTTGGGGCCATGGCCTTGTGGTAAGGTGCTAGTAGTTCACTGGATCTGGCTCCAATTCAATTATCAACTAGCCCAAATCAATTCATAGGGTAGTTCCTTTCTCACTGCATATGATTTTGGGAATAATTTCTAAGAGTTTTGTAAGTGCTCTGGCCAAAATAGGATGGTTCTATGTAAATATTAGAGAAAGAAAGTCATACCATCATAATTAGAAAAAGAAAATGATACCATATTAAAATTAATGTAGTAGTTATCCATTTATGGAGTTATATCTGGTTTTGATAGCACTTCTTTGTTTTTCTTCTTCTACATTCAAAAGTAATTCTTGTGTGTCTAGCTAGTAAATATGGAGTTCGACTCCCTGAGATTTTCCAAATAGAATATGAATCTTTGAAAATCAAATTAAAATTACAACAAAGAGTAGATCACCAACACAAAATCAAAACAAAAAATAAAATAAAATTATAGTACCATTTTACATTTGTCTATTTGTTAAACTTTTCACCAATCAGACATGACTTGTGTAATTGGATTAGTGATCACTGAAACTAGCCAAAAATACCTAACAACATTATTGTGACGAAACTAAACCAATTTAAAAAAAAATGCTAGATTTGTTCTCAACATATGAAAATAAAATAGATAATGGTTTATTGCATAGATGGGTCCCTTGTCCCACAACCAAAAGTGTCTGATACACCAATTTGGTACCTGTCTAGGTTGTGACCTTAACATTACCATCCCACAAACAAGAGTGTCTCATATGTCAATTTTTTGTATGGCTATGATGTGACCTTAACATTAGAGTATTATTATTATTTTACAAAAGATTAGAATTATTCTTGATATAGAAAAAAATAAGAAGGTATTTTTCATACATCAATTTCGCATGTATCTAGGCTTTGACATCATCATTATTATTATTGTTGTGTGAACAAAATCATCCATATATAAACATAAATACTAGTATGGCATGTCACTTGTGTGATTGGATTACCGATCATTGAAACTACCCAAAACACCTTATGACATAGTTATAACAAAATTAACGCAATTTTACAAAAAAGGAAGAATTGTTCCCAACATGGAAAGAGAAAAGAAATATAGATTTATAAACAAAATGTGATTGCAGAAGTACAAAAATATAACTGACCAAAAAATTGGTGTCAAATTTAGTTAAATTCAAACAAAAATAAGGTTTTCCCATCATAAGAAAATGAGATGCAATAATACTCATGTATGTAACATGCTTTGAGCCCTGCCTGATCCATGAGACCCCTTGTATTACATTAGGGGATTTTGATCAAAGCTATTGGGTTTTTAGGATCATTATGAACTCGTATATTTAATATGTGTTAATTTATTTGATCCAAAGAAATTTGCAATGTGATCATGTCTGTCAAAGCTAGGCCTTCCCGAAACAACCACACATAGAATACAAAAATAATATTCAACCCCAATGACATAAAAGCAGACAAATTCAAACCCAGTGATACTTAGCATCGCAACAATAGAAACAAAGTCTCTATGGGGCATGGGTCTGTAGTATTTTGCATAGAAATTATCAAATGGGCTGCTAAAATATGAAACAATTCTATGAGAGACTGAATATTTTTGGAATGTATTGGCCATCCTCCTTCTACTTATTCCTCTTCCTTTTTGTTTCTATTATTGCTGGAAGATGAAGAATATGAGGACCAATGCCCACGTGGCATTCCTCCTTCGTTTGGATGTAATAAAATCCCACCTCCTGGAGAGGGGTGGTGATAAGTTGGTCTACCAATGGGAGTTAATTGGATCCAAAGACCATCCCCCACTATTAAAAAGTGTAGCAAGTATCAGTATTCATAATTGTATTTGTCTCATGTCATGATGTAATTCCGATGTATTGATCAAAAGAAGAAAATTATTAATGAAAAATTGTCTATAAAGCATGGTTTTCATGCTTATGTTTGTTTAATAGGTCAAGCATTCATTGTATGCTTATAGGTTTTGTTTTGGGTCATGGTTATTGTATTTATGTAAAAGACCCTTTTTGGGCACTTATATGAAGAAAATAACTTTTTATATATATATAAAACTGTCTAGGTAAGCTCCTAAGGAAAATTCAACTAAAAGGTGGAAGTCGACCTAGAGTGGGGTTGAAGATCTCTTAGAAGGGTATTTGTAAAGATACTTTGACCTCCATGATACACAATGGTACACTTCACATAATATATGTCTTTGGTTTTAAGTGGAATGTGAATACCATGAATATGTTAGAAGAACCTTTCAAAATAGATGTTTTTGAAGTCTTTAGAGATACGAAGTTTTAGAAGTATGGAGATGCAGAAGTTCAAAGTTGCAGAAGGGTCAACACATATTTGAAGTTACATAAGTGAAGAGTACATGTATGGCTGGTTGGGTAACTTGTATCTTGGTGAAAGCTAGAGGTATTGTTGGGTCTTGGAAGTATCCTTTGAAGTTAATAAGAAGAGAAGTTCTTGTGGGTTTTCCCATGTTAGGGGGATTCTTCCCTAGAATGGAGCTTATATCTTATGTTGATGTGATCTCTATTGTTTTGACATCTATTTTATGATTAAAAACATAAACATAATCAATTTAAGACATATATAAATCACAAATTAAAATTAAAGAAGGAAAATGAGATGTTAATAATGCTTCCCTACTCAGTTTCACAACATGGCATCAGAGCTAAGGCTTGAAGAAATGAGAATAGAGATCACCTTTTGTTAAAGAGAAATAGAACAATGACATGAATTCTATGGAAACGCTAGAAGTCTCCTTAAAAGGAGTGGCACCATCTCTAAAACATCACTCAACTTGAAGTTCAATACTATTTTATAGCTCTTATAATCTGGAAGTGACATATTGCCTTCACGTAATCATTGTTGTATTTGTGGCCTCATTTATTGCTTTCACTCTAAAATATTTTAGAACAAATTCACAATAATGGTTCCATTACTTACTTAAAAGTTTCACTTCATCAATAATTTAGTATGATAATGTGGCATGTCTTCGATCACACCCCTGTTTGACTCGTAATTTTGTAAGCACGAACCTACAGTGGTTTGTATTTGTGGAAATCACATTCTTTGAAAATGAAATGCAAGGGCTAGACCCTTTTAGGATTCGATATCTCAAAGGTTTGCATCCTCTATAGCACATATTTGTGGTGGATTTGTAATGCCAAAAATGGATTGCTAGCAATATCTCATCACTATGATTCATGCTCATATAATTTTGATTTGAATGCAATTATGAAGCTCATAGAAATAAATTTGTGAGAATATATTGATTCGTTGCTATCACAATGGTGATATTATGAATCTAATAACATGTGATCTAATAATGGCTTACATTCTAGAAACATTTGTGGCTTGATATGATTCTCTAATTCATTATCTTAGTAAAGATACAAAATAATGACTCGTTCATGATATCAAAGGCTTAGATTATGAAAAATTTCTCCATTATACTCGAGTTTCTTTTTTCACGACTATCACATTACGAGGCCAACAAGACCGTATGACTCATATATTGTATATAAATGGCCCAGAGTTACATGACACGATTTGATGATAAGATGTTGTTGACAATGTGTTGATAGCATAAAGATGACCTCAAATTCGATAACAAAAAATTATATATGATAATACGATGATTGTCACTTATGACATGGCTCGAGTCTGCTATAAAAACAATAACAAAATGGCATCAATGGCACAAGTCTCAGTGGACTGGTTATTAGCTCAACAATTGATACATCTCACAATCACTTGTTTAAGAAAGATGACACGTGAAGAAATATTGAATCGTTACAAATAAATAAAATATATAAGTACGTGGTCTTTTCCTATGAGGAACGTATAGTTTTCATATGAATTTCAAATATGTCTAGATTATAACAAAGGGTCTAAAATGAAATTTGGTTTTACAACAAATTTTGAATTGTAGGGATCCAGAGCTTATATTTTTAAGGTTGTTGGTATATAGCATTCATAAACCCTAGATGGAATTTGAAAACCCTAAGAACAAATCCCTAACCGTATTTTGACCTTCCCTAAAGGAAACCTTAGTACATTGAAAATAACATCTAGGGTTTACAAGGAGAATCTAGGTCATATGGAAAACCCTAGCGAGGGTTTAATTAGGTAAAACCTAGGATTTGAAAACCTAAGGTTGATGTTTCCACTGAAAGTAAAAACCCTATCAAGGGTTAGATCAAGAACCTTTTAGGGTTTTCATCTAGAATTCTAGAAGTAAAGCCTTTGAGAAACCGTGGAAACTGTAGATTGACATATTTGACATTATGTTCCTGCCTTTATATATTTTCTTTCATAGTATTTGTCAATGAATGTTGTAGGTAGTTATTTAAGAAAACAAAAATATATGCGAATCTTATGGGTAGAGGAAGTGCTAACTTTGTAATAAAGTTGGATCCTTGCACACTCTCATAAAAGTATGCTCATATGGAGATGGACCTCGAAGATGTTGATTCTATCATGGTAAGAGAGAGCCCCTCGAGAGTGAGCCCTTTCAATGTTTGTAGAAGAAGAAAATCAATGTGTAAAATTATAATATTTATAGCAGGTCCCCATCATATGAGTAGGTGCAATCATTTTGCCTTTAAAATCTATTTATGGTAATGTCTCCTTCATCTCTAGAATTTTGCTAGAGAAACATAAAAATTCATATGTTATTAGGGTGTTTGACTTATATATTAATTCAACCCTTATCTTTCATGAAACCCTATATTTTTAGGGTTTGGTGATGATGACTAGGCTTTATGACAAAACCCTTATAAAAGTTGATATAAAGATCTTAGGGCATGAAAATGAAACTTGAGGTGTAAATGCTTCGATTATTTTTGAAACCCTAACATTTTTTAAACCCTGATGTATAATAATAAAATTTTGATGATGATATCTAAGGTTTGTGAAACCCTAGGAAAGGTTGTTATAAGAGTTCAAGGCATTAAATTGTAACCCTAGTTGATTTCTAACTAGATTTAAGTTCTAAATAAGTAAATTTTAATTTCTTATTCAGATTTTGGATAACCCTAGATGGTCTCCTTGTGGTAAAGTTAATATTAATATATATCTATGTTTGGTTGTACTCATTGAAGAGATTTCATATTAAGAACCTTTGGCATGAAAATGAAACCCTAGGTGTAAATACTTGAACTATGATTGAAACGCTAACATTGTTTAGTTATTAAATATCTAAGGTACAACAATAAATTTTTGATGATGATATCTAAGGTTTGTGATAAAACCCTAGCAAAGGTTGTTACAAGTGTCTAGGGCATAAAAGTATAACCCTAGTTGATTCGTAACTAGATTTAGGTTTTGAATATATAAATTTTATGTTTTTATTCAAAGTTTTGATAACCCTACATGCTCTCCTTGTGGTAAAGTCAACCTTAATATATATTTGTGCTTGGTTGTACTTGTTGAAGGGATTTGTAGGTACACAAATTTCAAGAGGTTGTAAACATGTAATAACACTTGATGATGACTTTGATGAGCATGATAGAAAGAGAGAGCTAAGAGTGAGCTAAGATAATCTTGATGACGTTAAAGTTTACATTGCTGTTTGATAGTTGACCTTGTTTCCGTGAGAATATAAAGAATGATGTTTTTTAAGGTTGATAGTGCTTCGATGACATGACGTTGTAAAAGAAAGTGCTTACGTAGCTGGAAGAATAAAGTTGTTCATGATGGACATGTCCCCCTAGTTAAAAAAGAGGTTGGATGAAGGAAAATGTATATTGTCCATAGTTGAGAGGGAGGACATGATGTGTAAGTCATACACATAGTAAAGGCAAAAGTCATATCGGAGAATAGCTAAGGTAATACTGGTGGTTGGCATTGATGTTCCATGCATAAGATTCGATTGTTTTGAAAAGTGGTGAAGGTGAGTTTGACGTTGTTAGAGAAGTTAAAGAAGGAAGTTTTTGTCAATATTTGTTTGGATATTGCCATGAACTAAGAAACATCAGAATAGTTGAGGACCCCATACATTGTGCTTACATCTCAATAATAAGAACCAATATATTGGAAGATTGGGGTCATGAGGCTACAATATGTCCAGATGGATGAACCAGCAGTTGATGTGTTAATCTCTCCCCGAGAAGTTTGTATATTTCGAAAGCATGCTTGGATTGGTGAATATCTTTGATTTGGTTGAGAGGGACAGGTGAGTACCATAAGTTTCCTAAATGATGGTACCTAGGAGGACATCTTGGCCTAGTTGGAGTTGAGATATTAGTTATAGTTTGGCCTTGATGATGTCTAGATCCTAGCGTGGGAGGGTATCTTGGTCTTATGGGGCTTTGTCTTTATGTCTGACCCTGATGATACGTTGATACCTATGAGGGTTGGTGTATTGGCATGGAGGCCTAGATGGTACCTATATCTAGTTGGATTGATATGAGGATTGTAGCCTGATGGTACCTATAGTGACAAGTTCCCTTGATGACACCTTAATCCCTGTTGGGAGGATACCTCAGTATTTTTGGTATCTCTAACCTTGTGTATGTTGATACTCTTCTTATTATAAATTTTCAAAGTGAGTATTATCCTTGTCTCGATTACTCAATTATGAATACCTCCCTAGGTAAGAGGGAGTGTTTAAAAGTGTAACTAGTACCGGTCTTCATAATTTTATTTTTCTCATGTCATGATGCAATTCTTATGTATTGATGAAAAGAATAAAAATGTAAAATAACTTTTTTTATAAAGCATGGTTTTCATGCTTATGTCATTTGGTCAATAGGTAAAGTATCCATTGTACGATTCTAGGTTTTTTTCTTGAATCATGGTAAATGTATTTATGTAAAAAAAACCTCTTTGGGCACTTATATCAAGAAAATAATTTATTTTTTCATATAGAAGTGTATAGGTAAGCTTCTAAGGACATGTTGGTCCACCAGTGAAAGTCGGCCTAGAGTGGGCTTGAAGAGCTCTTGGAATGGTATTTATGGAGAGACTTTGACCTCCATTTAGGATATACATTTGTACATTTCACATAATATATGTTTGTGGCTTGAAGAGATATTCTAAGACCATGAAGAGGCTATCAAAACCTTGCAAGAGATATGTTTTTGAAGTCTATAGAGATGTGAAGTTGCAGAATTTTGAATATGCACTAGTCTAAAGTTACATAATTGTTAACACAGATATGAAGTTGTATAAGTGAAGAAGACATGTATGGTTGGTTTGTTAAATTGTATCCTAGTGAAAGTTATAGGTCTTGTTGGGGCTTGGAAGTCTCATTTGAAGTTAATAAGAAGAAAATTTCTTATGGGTTTTCCCCTGTCGGAGGGGTTTTTCCCTGACATGGAACCTATATGTTGTGTCCATGTGATCTCTATTGTTTTGACATTTACTTGATGATAAAAAACATAAACATAATCAATTTAAGAAGTATATAAATTACAATTAAATGTTAAATAAGGAAAATGATAAGTTAACAATGTTTCCCTAATCAGTTTTCGAGCACCCACTCCCACCTAGTCGCCTATTACATGACTCGTATGGCCTTGCTAGCACACACCAAAGGGAACCCATATTATCTATTGTGGGTGATCCATATTTCTTGTTAGTTACTGTAGTGATGTTACCTATGTGTTTTATTACATGTGTTGCAAGGGACACATGACCCTTGATGGGAGGGGAAATGAAAACAGGAAGATGAAAATATCTTGGTTTTGAATGGCCTTTTGTGACTTCAAAACATCATAGTTACTTATCCAATAAGTCCAACTTAATGGTTATTCATATTTATGAATATTTTTAGAGTACCTAGAGGTGTTATCAGAAAAACTAATGACATTGGTGTTCTCAAGAGATTTGTTACAAGTGTGGATCATGATGTGAACTAGTCTATTTCTTGCACAAATTTATTTGTTTGACTTATTTTTTCCTTAAAAAAATCTATTGGTGCACACGCACAAAATGAACCTGGAAGTCATTGCAAAATTCACTTGTAATTTACCTAAAAGAAACATGAAGGGAATGGTAATAGGTATAACTAATCTATCCCTCTTTCACATACAAGTCTACTCAATTAAATGCCAAGCTAGGAGGTCTTGCCAATAGAACCAAAGAGATGTAGAAATAAATAAAAGACACATGGCTAACTAGAAGAATGAGAATGAGCATATGTATGGAGATGTGGTTTGCATCTCCATTATCTTTGAGATGGACTTAGGTTTTGGGCTTCTTTCAAGGATCCATTGACTACTGTCTACCACCATGTTTTACAAGGCTTTCTTTTCAATCTCTTTACTCATGACTTCTTTTGTTTTCAGGCACGACCCAAAACATAGATAGATATCAATAGCAACAACGAGTAGTAGGGAAATTAGAAAACCCCTTACTAGCTCACGTTTTTTACTTTATTTTCATTTGAAAGTTAAGTAAATAGAAACCATGGAAATTAGAAAAGCCCTCCCCTGCTCACGTTTTTAACTTTATTTTCATTTGAAAGTCAAGTAAATATAAACCATGGACATTATAAAATACCTCCCTTGGCACATTTTAAACTTTATTTTGATTTGAATTTCGAGTAAATAGAGAGCCTGTGTTAAGTAAATAAATCCCTCCCCCACTCACGTCATCTCTTTTTATTTATATTTTGTCTACGGAATGGAAAGTGTTTGACTAGCATCACTCGACATATGTCTTCTTTCAATTTAGATACTATGAATAAAATAGGTTTATCACTTGGCGATGACCTCATTACATTGAGATCCACCTATTAAGTTCAATATCAAATTTTGTCTCAATGTCGATGAGGTTCTATGCACGTTGTTCTTTTCCCAACTCTCAAGTTCAAGGCACCAAGAGGTTATAGTACGTTTTCACATTATATAAAGTTAAATATGTCTATGTATTTTCTTTAAAAAAATTATCCATCACCTTCTAATGGTTATGTGGGCTTCTTTAATTAGGATTTAATTTATATAGCGACAAGGCATTATGAATTATATTTGCATCAATCACATTTCAATTTTCCTAGTACCTTGAGGTGGTTATAAGAGCCCTTAGAGAGGGAGGTTAAATTTATCATCATGAAAGGTTTTGATA
Source organism: Pinus taeda (assembly GCA_000404065.3). NCBI lineage: Eukaryota > Viridiplantae > Streptophyta > Pinopsida > Pinales > Pinaceae > Pinus > Pinus taeda. The sequence continues at coordinate 297,411 of APFE030863166.1, read as the reverse complement.
TGTGCTTATGTTACAAACCCAACCACACTTTTATGGTTTTCTTTTTTAGTTTTGATATGTGTTTATTTTATAAACCTAAGAACACTTGCAAGTTTTTGTTTTTAGGCAAATATTATTGACTAGGTTCTCATCACATAGATCTTCATTCATCATCTTGAAGTTTCCATGCACAATTAAAATGACTACCATAAATGACTAATTCATATTATTTTAGTAATTGTTAGGTAGTCGTATTGTTGTTCCTAGAATAAATTAGGCATTCACATTAGTCGTTTTTAGTTGTATTACTTATTAGCTAGTCATAGAATTTAACTTGAGACTAAATTAGTCATTTATGTTAGTCATATTTAGTTGGGTCACTTAATATTCCTCATTTTGGTAGAAATTCACTTGGAAAAGTTGTGGTGACTAACATTTTTAGTCACCTAGTCACTAGTTTCTCATTTTCTACTAGTGTAGGATGATCCAAATATGCCATCTAGTATGAGTATTTATAGATTAAAACCCACTTTCACCTTAGGAAAATAGTTAGAGAACTATTTTTCCTAAATTATTGTTGAAAATAACACAAAAACCCATCGGAGTAATTAAATAAGTCACTATTTATTTACTACTCCCTTGATATATTTATTGAATCACTATTTATTAATTATTTATAACCACACTACACAAGAATACTAAATAAACCATTATTTATTTATTATCTCTTAATTTTTATGCATTCATCCTATGAAATAATTATTAAATATTCATTTAGTAATTATTTAAAATTAACTTGATTGTACAACCTTAAAGCAATTAATAAATCATTTTTATTTATCAAAGTTTTTAGCCATTTTTCTTAATTAAATCAATTAATTGTTATTTTTAGAGTTAGTTCACTAAATAAACATTAGAGGAAATTCGATTTTAAAACGATAATATTGATTTTCCATGTCATAATATGTAAGCCAATCGAAATACTTTAAAATTCCAAAGAGATACATATCTCGCTATGCACTAGCAAATTTGTTAATAATATAATTTACTAACCTTAAATGTGAATGGTTCCCAAGTGACCCAAAACTAGATTAAATATTAAGGAAAAAATTGATATCTTCTTATATAAGAGTTATAATATTAAGAGTATTTTTAATGAAGAGTAAATCAGGGGTTGAGTGTGTTTTCAATGACGTATAACTAAATTAAATTTTATTAACTCTTTTGTAAATAAATTAATATAAATATAAAATATATATAGTTATTTTCATTAAAATGAATTTATTTGGGGTAATTTAAATTTAAAGTCAATTTAATTCAAATTTAATTTAATTTAAATTTAAATATAATTTAATTCTAAATTCACCTTTTTAATTTAAATGTTATAAATTTTGTGTGAAGAAATTAATTTAAAATATAAAATATATACACAGTTACTTTGATAAATATGACATTTATTTGGGTAATTTCATAAAAGTAAAATAATAAAAATGATATATTAAAAATTTGTGTACATGTCACTATTTTATTAATTTCCTAATTTTTCTTTGGTGGTTATTTTCGAGTTGAAATTTTAACTAGTGGATTTTCGACTATTTCATTTATCGTTTCCTCTCTAAAATGCAAGAAAATACTCGTTATGTTTAGATCTTCATTTCGTCTAATAATATTTTTTTTGTTTGACTAGATCTAGATCTACCCTAGCATTTTATTACAATTAGAGAGGTTTTTCCTTACTCTTTACACCTGACCATTTCATCGAGGTCATTATCATCCCAAGAATTTAAACCTCCCATCTTTGATGTCATATATTATCTTTGTTTTTACCCAATTGCAAAGGAGGAGACAAACCAGTATGCAATAGAAAAAGGAATACAAAGAACCCTCCCACAAAGGAGAACTTATGAGCCCAAACTCTCATTAGTCTTGTTCCATCAGGTGTAATAATTTTGTATTAATAAAAGCCAGCTATTTCATTGGGTGTGTTGTAGCATCCATTGTTTTTTAAGTTTTATCACAAAATGAAAGAAAAATCAAAATATGAAAGAAAAACCAAATATTATGTTATAACGGAAATAAAAAGAAATGCAAAGATTTGAAAGAAATGGTTGATTTTATATTATTAATGGCTTTTGAAAGTGATAAACGTGCAAGAAGATCTAGGTCGTCCCATCATTAGGCCACAGATCCGATGAAAATCGCGTGGGTAACTAGAACAAAATTTATTTCAAAAATCGAACGTGATGGTATATGAAACACAATTAAAAGTTGCTGAAGTCTGGGCCAATCGCAGCCATCCATCGAAAGAGACGAGATCGGACGGATATCGAGTCGAAAAGTAATTAGGTTTTACCCTTAAAATTAGAGCTAATAAATCATTAATTGGCAGTTTTATTTCCTATCTGGTCCATGTGGGAGTCAAAGGGGCATTGAGAAAATGGATGCGATAAATTTTTGTTCGAACATCTTTAAAGTTTTGTGAGTTCTGAGGCATCAAACCATCCATTGAAGAGGTCAGCGAATGGTGATCGCGTATAGCTTAGATGGACGCAACATGTTTATGAACCAGAGTTTTAATTCTTTGAGTTATGTGGTAACTGAAGGTTTGCCATACTCTAAAGGTCATGCAGGTTCAAGAGGCGCAATGAAGTGGTAGCTTGATAAATACGTTGAGGTATGTTGTGGGGAAGCAATGAGCATGAAGATTAATTAAAGCTCAACCCCCATAGTTGACCATCACATTAGCATGGTTCGTAATGTGTGTTCTGAAATTACTGCGGTGGTTCAACCTTGTTGAAGCTCCCGTATATTCTTTACCCCCGCAGTGAGCTACCAAAGCTTTCCACCCCATGTCGCTCATTCCATATCTTCCACCACTTTCATTTGTTAATTTCCCACCTCACTCACCATACCCCGCCATTTCATCCACTACTCCATTAAGGCTCAACCTATAGATTCTAATAGCGAGTAGAAATCTCCCATAATTCTCTGATTTCTATCACTTCTTATTATCTTTCTTTCTTGAAATGAATGAGGTGTTTTTACCCTCAAATGTAATATTTTGTAATGATCTTTACTTCAAAGCAGTTAGAGGATAGTTAGGTAGTTTGATAGTTTTGGGTGGTTATTAACTATCATATGATGTATAAAGAGGCAAGATAATAGAAAAAAAAGGTGGTTTGAAATTTGGAGAACCTGGAGACTAGGCTATTGTATTCTTGATAAAATTGTTGATTAATGAAAGAACTAGAAGTTCTCCACACATTGTTGGGTATGATTTTTTGACTTCTTTGTTATGTGTCATTAACTGTTTTCTTCCTTTAAGTATGGTAATGAAGTTGTAGGTATTTATTTTCTTATGTAAATGAAGTTAAAATCCCCTAAAAGAGCACTCCTATACTTGAAGTTTCTACCTATGCAATTCTTCTAAGTTACAGATAGTAGTTTCTGTGTAAGACAACATATTATCTTTAACTTCTCTAGGTGTCACAGATAGAAGATTATGTGTAAAACAACATATTGTCTATGAATTCTTCAAGCTTTCTTCACTCATCGTTTATATTCAGCAATCAAATGGCATTCTGAGATTTTCATGTCACCTAAGTATTGAGGGTTTAAAACCAAGTCCTTTAGGTCCTTCATTTGAGAATACAACATACAATTAAGTGACAAACAAGTGAAAATAGTTATAAACATTAATGTCTTAAGCACAATTTCTACATATCCAGAAAATTGGTTTTTTGAAGGGATAACATTAACTGGCATCATTGCTGGGGAGAGAATACAAGAACACTTTTCCCTGGGTTTTCAATACTTTCCTCTGGTTGTTAAGTGAGGAGGAAATATTTGGTTGTTTTGAACAAAAGCAATAACTTTGGCTCCAAAGAGACCCCATACAAGGTTAGATACCTCACAACAAAAAGTTCAATCCCTTTCAGATCATGAGAGGATAGTTTCCAAGAGGGTTGGAAGGCCTAAAACTCCACTTACAACAAGTCCTACACTGTCTGCACCAGGCAGCAGTTCATCACATCTTTCACATTCATCTTTTATTGACCAAGAGTCACCTTCTACATCCGATTCATTCTGAGAACCCAATTGTCAGGAAGAACCTTTAGAGTTTGTTTCTTTTTCAGTATCTACTATATTTATTCAGCCTAAAACTATAACTACATTACCACCTTTGCACACTCCATTTACTCCTCAGTCAGGTTCCACATTTGTTGATAATCAAGGTTCAGTAAATTCGGGAGAAAATATGGTAGCACCTGCATTTTTATGAATAGGTATGCACCTATTCAATTTCCACAGCAGTTTAATCAAATGCCACAAGAATACTTGAAGATTCTTCCTCGTTTCATAGGCGAGGATGAACAAATAGTAGATACGCATATATCAGTATTTTGTAATTTCGCAGAAAACATAAATGTTGAACACCTGGATGTTTTTCTAAGACTTGTTGTCCAATCCTTGGATGGAGAATCAAGAAAATGCTCTAAAGGGCTTCCTAATAACTCTATTACAACATGGGAAGAGATGGAGTGCTTGTCCACCCAAAGGTGGGGAGAAAGAAGAGACCATGGGTATTCACTCATAGAGTTTAATGCTATCAAGAAGAAATCTAATGAAGGTGTTGTTGAATTCATCAGAAGGTTCAATAAATTATACAATAGTCTTCCAATGGAGATTAAGCCCCCTCTTGCTGGTGCAAAAATAACTTTTGCAGGGGCTTTTGAGTTAAATTTTGGATTCACATTGACGGAGTGGAGATCCCCAACCCTTGATCAGATCCAAATAGATGAATTAGAGATAGAAGGAAATCTAGTGGCTGCAGGTAAAACACCAGATTCACAACCTATCCAAGATAAGGGAAAGGCTAAAGAATAATCCTCTCAAGATCAAACATTAGAGTATATGAATAATGTAATTAGAAATTTGTCTAATAAGTTGATTAGATTGGAATTAGAGAGTAAGAATTCTTAGAGACAAGTACAACAAAATAGAAATTTTAATCCTCAATATAGAAGGCAAGCTCTGCAAATTTTGCAGAGGGAGAGAAAAGATCAAGATCAGATTCAAGCACCACTATATATAGAGGCAGATCCTGATGGAGTACCAGAGCATTCCAAGGATCATGATGACCATATTTTCACATTGTATGCAATAGATGAAGATGAACTAGGTGTTAAGGGAGGAGAATATAGTGAAACAAATGTCATTTATGATGATAATGAAGTTGATGAATGTTGGAAGTGGTTTTCTGATTTTATGTAGGCAGAACTACATAAGAAATATGAATGAGATCAAGGAAAACATCTAGAAGTCAAGAAGATGAAGGTGAGCAGCAAGTTCCAGCTCCCTTGCAAAAGGAGACTCCACAACAACAGGAACCGCAGCCTCCAAAACAATTGAGTAAAGGAAAGTAGTAGAAAAATACAAGTAGCAAGACTCAAATGCTTCAAGATGAGCCCTCTAAAGACAAAAGTGAAAAAATTCCTTTAGAGAAACTTGTTTCCATTCCAAAGAATATTTAAATCATGAAGAAAAATGAAGATGAGAATGAAAGGAATACTAAACAGAGCCATGTTTTTAGTTTCATCAAAGAGTTAGAAAAGAACATAATTCAGGTACCCCTCATAGAGTTAGTTAAAACACGAGCTTATCAAAGGGAAATTACAGAGTTTATCAATATATCTCAGAATGTGAATATAAATGACATTGTGAATTTGCAAGAAGATAAACCAGAAGTGTTTTTTGGTTAACATGTGGAGGAGATAGATTCTTCAACACCTACTTTCTACATTTGTTTATTGGTTCATGATTTACTCTTGCACAATTGTATATTTGATTCAGGAGCCTCACGTAACCTTATGCCATTACCAGTGATGAAACAACTAAACCTATAAGTTACTAAACCTTACAGAGTCTTGTATTCTATTAATTCAAATAAAGTCAATTGTCTGGGGGGCACTAAAGATATGGTGGTGTCACTAGCCCAGATTCCAACCAAAAGTTTGGTAATGGATGTAGTGGTAGCAGATATCCCTACTAGGTTTTGAATGTTACTATCTAGGTCATGGGGGACTAAATTGGGTGGTGTTTTGAAACTATATTTTTCTTGTGTTGTCATACCAATTTTTGGTGGGGAAGGAAGGAGGTTGTATAGAGAAACAAGATTTATTAGAAAAATCACAAATAATGAAGCAACTGATTCACCTGTATATACCCAAGAAAAAAATTATTTTTATTGCTTCATGCTACATGACAATGCAGAATTCGCTGAAGATAACTAGAGGTAGCTTACTTCAGCCTATGTAAATACAAAGCCCCAAACAAATGGGGCGTGCAAGTTCTTCTTTGGTGGAGCCTATTCTAGAAATGAACAGGTCCTAGTTTCATTTCACAGGATGAACAGATTCAAGATCACAATATTGGAAACTAGAAGGAGGCCAAGCTGGTCAAGTTGTTCAAGGAAGTTTCATTTAATTATAAGGAGATATATATTAGGCTTTTAAGGTAATACATTGATGTTTTGGCTTGGTCCTATGAGGATCTCAAGACATATGGGGAAAGCATGTTCAACAGACTTGGATGCCATGTCAAAGTCATAACAGACAATGCTTAAATGTTTAGCTCAAGTAAGTTTGTTTCCTTTTGTCAGAAGTAAATAGCTATTTTATCTCATTCAACTGTTTATCATCCACAGGGAAATGGATTGGCTGAATCCACTAACAAAACTTTGATGAGAATCTTGATGATGACACTCTACAGTTGCTTGTCAATGGGTAGTAACTCAAGAAACATTTCCAGTTCTGAAGCACACGCATCCTATCATTGTAGATACCAGAGTGAATTCAGTGTACAAATACCATATAATTTGAACTGGTTAAGCAATATATGACTCCATGCCCAGGGTGAAGGCACTGATCTGCGGTTATTAGTGCTTTTCTGGCAAAATCACTATCCCCACGTGGAGCCAAATGTTGTAGCATGCATTGTTATTTAAGTTTTATTTTCGGTTTTATCACAAAATGAAAGAAAAATCAAAATATGAAGGAAAAACCAAATATTATGTTATAATGGAATAAAATGAAATGCAAAGATTTAAAAGAAATGGTTGATTTTATATTATTAATGTATTTTGAAAGTGATAAACCCATAAGAAGATTTGGACCGTAAGATCAATGGGCCACAGATCCGACAACAATTGCGCGGGTAACTAGAACAAAGTTTATTCTGGAAATCAGACATGATGGTGTATGAAATACAATTTAATTCGCTGAAGTATGGGCCAATCGTAGCCATCCATTGAAAGAGTTGGGATCCGATGGATATCAGGTTGGAAAGTAATTGGATTTTACCTTTAAAATCAGACCCGATAAATCATTAATTGTGCTGCAGGGAAGAAATGAGCACAAAGATTAATTAAAGCTCAACCCCTACAATTGACCATGACGTTAGAATGGTTGACCGCAATGTGGCCTGAAATTACTATGAGGTTTCAACCTTGTTGAAGCTCCTGTACATTCTTTAGCCCTGCGGTGAGCTCCCAAAGCTTGCTACCCCATGTCGCTCATTCCACATCTTCCACCGCTTTCATCTATTAATTTCCCACGTCACTCACCATACCCCGCCACATCATCCACTACTCCATTAAGGCTCAAGCTATAGATTCTAACAGCGAGTAGTAATCTCCCATTATTCTTTGATTTCTATTACTTCTTATTATCTTGAAATGAACGAGGTGTTTTTACCCTCAAATGTAATATTCTGTAATGATCTTTACTTCAAAGTAGTTAGAGGATAGTTAGGTAGTTTGATAGTTTTGGGTGGCTATGAACTATCTTATGATGTATAAAGAGACAAGATTATAGAAGAAAAATGGGTTCAAACTTTGGAGAACCTAGAGACTAGGCCATTTATTCTTGATAAAATTGTTGATTAATGAAAGAATAAGAAGTTTTCCACACATTGTTGGGTATGATTTTGTGACTTCTCTATTATGTGTCGTTGAATGTTTTCTTACTTTAAGTACGGTATTGAAGTTACAGGTATTTATTTTCTTATGGAAATGAAGTTAAAATCCCTTAAAAGAGATGTCCTATACTTGAAGTTACCACCTCTACGATTCTTCTATGTTATAGATAGTAGTTTCTGTGTAAGACAACATATTATCTTTAACTTCTCCAAGTTTCACAAATAGTAGATTCTACGTAAAACAACATATTTTCTATGACTTCTTCAAGCTTTCTTCATTCATCATTTATATTTAGCAATCAAATGGCATTCTAAGATTTTCATGTCACCTAAGTATTGAGGGTTTAAAACCAATTCTTTCAGGTCCTTCATTTGAGAATACAACATACAATAAAGTGACAAACAAGTGACAATAATTATAAACATTAATGTCTTAAGCACAATTTCTACACAGTCAGGAAATTGGTTTCATAAAGGACAACAGGGTGCATTTGCGATTTTTATCTTGCATTTCAGTTTCCGTCATCATTATTTTGTAGGTTTATTATCTAACTATTTCTGTAGATATGAAGTTGCTAGTTGAACACTATAGAGTTTACTTATTTTTTTGCGTGTTAGGTCTCTTTGTCACCAATAGATAAAGGGGATATTTTTGATGCACCTTCCATAAATATGCATACTAATAATGGTGAGAGAATAATGCATCATATGATGTTGACAATGGCCCACGAGTTCATAAACATACATAAGAATCCTCGGACTACATCATAAATTTTTGTTTTTGATTACAAATATTCTCAATTCAATGCTTATCATTCTTCATTCTTTATTTTCATTTGTCAATCACATACTATTGCCTCATCATATTCACACCAATGGTGAGACCAAGAGGTTATTCATATTAATCCTATAGCTGTGTGGTGATTTATGGAAATGACCAAGTGAACAATTCGGGAATAACTCGATCAATACCCCAATTAGCCCCTTATTTGTTTGGTATGGTGATACTGACTAATATGTGGGTCTAGTTACCACTAAATGAATTTCTCCCTGAAAGGATGCTTTCTAATATGATCTCCTAAATGTAAGTGAAACCCAAACTAATATGAAAACAACATAGGGAGATCTCTATCACTAATCTAAAACAAACTCAATCTATCCTATTTCAATCAAGAGAGGGAATACTTAGAGTTGGATCTAAGATTAAGAGGAACCAATAAATCATTTAAATAGTTCACATGATTTAAAGTAATTCAAGAAAATGTCTATATGTAGTTAACTAGATAACTAGTTACTATAACCATAGAAACACACACTTAGTTTCACTTACTGGCAATGGAATTCAAGATATAATTCTACTATCATATCAAAAAAATAATGCATGTCATATAATAGTAACTGAAGTGAAAAAAGCATGTAATTAAACTTACGAAAAAAATATTAGCCAACACACATCTCCAGAAAAAAATTAGCCAACACATTCAAGTTCTCGTCAAACCAATATTCAATTCTGATTTGAATTTGACCAACCACTAAAACCTAGTTTTTGATTGGAGTTAAGCATGGAATTATAGGAATTAAACTAATACACAAATCATACAATAAATACTAATATAAACCATCAATAAGTAAGAAATTGAATAATCGTAATAGGCCATCAACCAACCTTCAAATTCAGACACCAATGAACAAAATTGAAGATATGGTTACAACTTTGGAATACAAAATATTTCAAAGAAAAATCTTGATGGCATGACCATCTCTGGTTCCTAGTCTCTCCTCTTTGGTCCAATACTATAGGCCCCTAGATTTCTCTAAGAATTGGCTTTATAAGAGTGTAAAGGTTGGGTTTAAATAATATTACACATTAATGGCACCAAAACTCTTGTTTAGTGACCATTTACCAAATATATGGAAAAACATAAATGAAGATCCATTTTTTGATTTATTGGTGAGTTGGAGAATCAAATCAAAAGCTTCTGCAAGAAATCCACATCATGATCCTATCCTAAGTGACCAACTAGTTATTGTTGGAAAGAGATACACTTAATTAGTAAAATAAAACAAATAAAATTATGAAAAAATCCCAAGATAAAAATGCATCAATATTTTAATGGATTTACTATTTTTATCCCCTAAATTGGACAAAACTAACCATGAAGTAATATTCTCTCCAAATCTACTAATTTGGTGAACTGATTGATATGCAATTTGGATCTATGCCATTTGGGTTTGTTTAATTCATGGATCTTTTTCCTTATGATTTTTTGGGTATTTAATTTACATATTTGACAAAATTAGTATTCCAAATATTTTTCTCCTCATTTTTAGCTTTCCAACGACCCAACGTTTTCCTAATTCGAGACTCTGGAATTCAATATATTACCTCAATAATTTGACACTTATAAATTGCTAATTAAATTCATGGGTTAATTATGGTTTTTGATTTAAACACCAAAATCATAATACAACATACATGGGTGGGGCAAATAAAGTGGATTTGTTTATTTTTTTATGAGTTTACTTTGAGTTCCACAAAGGGAATGAGTAGGCTATGGTGGAGTAGGTGCATGATAAATGTTTTGGCCACTTGGAACTGTGAAATTAAGGAGTAAAAAACAATAAATTTGGACTTCATGTTGTGGAAGGGATGACTGAGGCAAGTCATAATAAAAAATAAACAAAATAAATGGAATCTTTGATGATCTTGGATCCCCAGCCCCTGAGATGTGAGTGAGTTAGATATTATATAATGGAAACCAATTGTGGAGCCAGGACCCACGATCCATTAAAGTGATTAAACAAAAAAATAAAGAAAGAAAGAAAATCAATGCATTGGATAGAATGAAATTAAATAAATAATCAATCTCCTTGAAGCTTCCACAAACTGACAAACCTAACCCCTAGGACCTCTTTGTATTTTCGTAAGGCCCGCTTCCCTAACCCTCAAAATAAGGGAGAAGTTAGATTTGGACAATGAAAAAGCCATGAGACCCACAATCCATAAATAAATAACTAATTAAAATAAAGAATTAAAAAAAACCAAACTATATCCTCAACTCCATTGGCTCAATATTTCCTTAGCCTCGGCTTGCTGAGTTCAATACTTTTGCAGCCCCAACATAATTTCGATGGTGCATAGCGAAAATTAACCAAGCACCCGAGAAATAGGATTCTTAGGAACCGAGAATTTTGGCTATCAGTTTTTGGCCATCAACTGCTAGATTCTGACTAAGTGACCTGACATCTATGCAGTGAGGCTTTATGTGATGTTTGACATGTATATTATTCGAAGTCACCAACACTACATCAACATGTCATGTAGGTTGACACACCACCATGCCATTGTATCAAAATATGAGAAAAATGTGAAACATGAAAGGGCCATTAGTTTTGATCTGGAACTTCGAATGAGGGAAATTTCATGTCACCAAAAAGGTTTCGAAGAGGAGATTATGATGAAAATATAAAAAAATAACATTATGAACAACATAATCACTTAAAATACGAAAAATATAATAACACGATCAATACAAGGTAAACAGTAAGGAATCACAGTTTCAATGATCTTTCTTGTATTTTCAAAATTTATGTGGGGCTCTATATTTGTCAAGAAAAATTAAGGGGATTATTCAGAACTCAATAAATGATGACAAATAGATGGATATATTACATCTATTTTTAATGTTATGGGGATTAAGTTTATAAAAATACAAGTGATAAGATTCATAAAATTCCTAAACATTGCAACTAAATGTATGGTCCCAGATAAGAAAAATCAACTAACATAATTTCTAATTGTTTGAGTACTTAATACCTAGTTTAAGAGACATGTTTTCAGCAATAATCACATCATAATTCATAGGTTGACGCATTTCGAACCAGCAAGTGTGGTTCATCTTGTCCTGACGATGAACCATATTTGCTGGTTCAAAACACATCGACCGATGAATTACGATGTGATTATTGCCGAAAACATGTCTCATAAACTTGATATGGATCACAGAAGCCTGAATTCAATACTTAATACCTACTCAACCTTTAGCTAATGAATAAAAAATAGGGAAAACGTATCTCATATTTTCTCATACTATTGAATCGGAAAGGTAGAACTATGGATTTTTATGATGAGCAAACATCTATTAGGTGTATGTTATATATCTTTATCCTGACATTACTTTGCTACTCGTGAGTCTCCATCACCATGACGAATATGTCTCAATACCATTCAACTCATAGACTCATTGCCAATGATCATGTATATCCCTGACAAGTTCACTTGTACCTCCCACACATTTTCATGCTTTCAACACTCTGGTATTAAATTCAAACCTTTAGATTTAGATGATTGAGAATTATAATATGCAATTGAATGAAGAGAGTGGGGTGGTAGTATTCCCTATTCTCATATTCAAGCTCTTTCTTTATTAACGTAGTTGTATTATTCTATAAGATACGTCAACTTGGTTTCTCATTTAATGAAATTAATGTCGAATAAGAATAATCAAAAGTTACATGTAACTTTTATAAAATTTCTTGTTGTTCATGATCAAAATATATCAAATTGGATAAATGTTTTAAACATTGATGTTCTTCTACAACTTCTAAATAATCTATAGCAACTTTTAATTTATTATAAATTCTTGATTTAGACCAATTAATATTTGGTTTATTCTGTTCCAAATAAAGGGAACCTATATGTTGAAACCATTCGCTAATAGGAGGAAAATCCTTTGAGGGAAATATAAGGAAAAATATTAATAAATCTCGTAGAAATTTCTTCCAATGATTTTTCATATTTCATCCTAAGATAATTAATTTCTTCACATTATTTTTCATAATTGAAATTACTAAAAGTGAAAAAAACCTCGTATATGAATTGTTTGAATGAATGAATTGATGTGGTCGGAAACATTTCAAACTACTTATTTACACAACCTTAAAAATTTAGAGTGAAAATTATATAGATGACACCTTCATGAAGCATGTTATGAGGTATATAATTGTTAATAAATTGGAAAAAATGTTGAGATGCAACAATTTCACTCTCACCTTAAAACTCATTTTACGAAAAGGATTTTATTATCGTCATTGGAGTGGTACATGATACTTTTCCATAAGGACACCTCCAAATAGGAATTTGGGATGGAACCATTACAACTAAAAACATTATAATGCAAAGATACAAAGGGCCATATTGTAATTCAAGCCTCCTTGTAGTGCCAAAAAATGTTGATGCCTACAAATGACCAAACGAACATTTTGGAAATCACTCGGTAAAGGCCTCAATTAAACCTTTATCTATTTTATATGGTGATTCCCACTAGTATGTGGCTCGGTTTCCAATAAATGAACTCCTCAAAAGCATACCTTTTAACATGATATTCTAAATGCCAATGCAACCTAAACTAATATGCAAACAATAAAAAGATATATCTATCACTAATCTAAAATAACTCAATATACCATATCTCGATCAGGGGGGGACAATCCCAATACCAGCCATGAGTAAAGTGAAAGGACTAGAATTTAGTCTAAGAATAAGATGAATTGATAAATCACTGAAATAGTTCACATGATTTAAAGTTATTGAAGAAAACATGCATATATGGTTCACGATAAGTAATTACCAAACCCTTTAAATTAACAATAATTGAATTTGAGATATAATTCTACTATCACACCATAGAAATAGTTCACATAAGACAACATACATTCAAGTAAAATAAAAATGTAATTAAGATTCTAAACCATTATGAACCAAAACACATAATTTCTCTTCAATAAAATATTGAATTCTAATCTACATCTAACCATCTATGAAAAA
>APFE030863166.1:211767-282725 GCA_000404065.3 Pinus taeda | reverse complement strand
TCTAACCATCTATGAAAAATAGGCTTTTCATTGCTTTTAAATAAGCAAGAAATTATATGAATTAAAAAAAAATGCCAAATAATACAATGAATATTGATCTACGTCATAAAAAATAAAATCAAACTAGTCTAATATGCCATCAACTAGCCTTGAAATTTAGACAATAGTGTAAAAATATGAATATCTAGTTAGAAGCTCCGAAGCAGAAAATCTTTCGAGGAAAATTCATCACAACATGAGCTTCTTTAATCTCGAGAGTATCCTCTACGGTATGGTCCTATAGATTCCTAATTTTCTCTGATAGGTAACTTTATAGTGACGCAAAGGTTATTCTTTTCCTAGAAATTGGACTCCCCTTTCTCTCAGCTACCCATGTACCCTTTAAATAACATTATAAATCAATTGGGCTCAGAACTCTCCTTTAGTAATTTCTTAATATATAGTTGAAAAAAAGGAAATGAAGATCCATTTTAATATTTTTCAATGAGATAAGGATGAAATCCAAATCTTCCATGAGTAAACTACATCACGAGACTATCCTGAGTGACTAGTTGTGTACCTATGGGAAATAAACATGGTTAGGAAAAGAAAAAAATAAACTTGTAAGAAAATAAAAATAGAAAAGTACATCAGTTTTTAATTAATTTATTTATTTTGTCCCCTAAATTAGACATAATTAACCATTGCGAAATCTTCTTATCGATTCTACTAATTCAACAAACTGATTTATGTTGAATTTGAATCTTTGTAATTTGTGTTTCAAGCTGCATACATGGATCCTTGTTTATTTTTGGAAAATTATTTTATATATAGAAAAAAATAGTATTACCATGTTGTTCTCGTCATTTTCTGCTTTCTAACATGCCATCCTAAACAAAATTCGGTGGCCTCGAAATCAAGATATCACCTTCAAAAGTGGATGCTGAGCTCTTGTTGATTAAATCGATACCCTAATTGTGGTCATTCATTTAAACGAAAAAATCATAATACCACATGCATGGGCGTAATTGAAATTGGAATTGTTATATTGTTTTATGAGTTTACAATGAGCCGTGTAAAAAGAATGAGTTTTGACCACTCAAAATTATGAAATTAAAAAAAATAATAATAAATTTAGACATCACACCATGGAAGGGATGACTTAATTAAGTCATAATAGAAAATGAAACTTTTGACTGGCTCATGGCACCAACCCTTTATGATGAAAACTTGACTAAAATCCCTTTATGATGAAAACTTGACTAAACTGAGAGGGGGTGAATCAATTTAGTATATTAATGAACATTAAATTAAAAGGATGACTTAATTAAGTCATAATAGAGAATGAAAACAAATGAAACTTGTGACCGGCTCATGGCACCAAACCTTTATGATGAAAACTTTGCTAAACTTAGAGGGGGTGAATTAGTTTAGTATATTCATGAACATTAACTTGACTAAACTGAGTGGGGGTGAATCAGTTTAGTATATTCATGGACATTAAAATTCTTTTCTTTAATATCATTAACTATTCGTGGACATTAATTTTTTTTTATTTAATATCATTAACTAAAACATTGCATGAGCAGCTTGAAAAAAAGTGGCCAACATATTGAATATGTCAACAACAAGTAATAAACTAATCAAAACATCACATCAACACATGATAACAACACATATTGACACCACATATATGTGGAAACCCATAAATGGAGAAAACCATCATTTTATTATTGTTGTGATGCAAAAGCAAGCTCCTACTCGTTATTACATCTTATTTTTTGTAGGCTCCAACTTACAGGAGGCTGCTACCTCAATTTTTTGCAAGATACAATTGGAAGGAAGCTCCAAATCCCATATATCTTTTGTAGGCTACAACCCACAGGAGGCTCCTATCCCAATAAGCTCCAACCTAATGTTTATCAATCCACTACCTAAAAGGAGACTACCATCTCCTAATGAAAACAAGAAATAACAATGTGTTAGTTTACCTGGTCATAATTTTTGCATATCTTCATCTTAATTTTTACATCTTCTTCCCTTCAACCCTGCTTCACATTATCTTCATAAGTGCCAAGTAACTGATTCATAATAGATCAATCAGCTCCCTCTCCCATTCTCTAATCATCTCAATGCCTTCCAAAATCACATATTTTATAAAGATAGTTTGGTGGTTTTTTGTATTCCACATAGGAATATGAAGTGAATAGGCTTGAATTTTTGCCTTCCACTCATTCGTTTCCAAACTCTTTATATCTTGAATATTAGAACAAAAAAATAAATAATCCATCCAATATTAATTTCATCCACATGTAATCATTAAATGCATCAACCTAATTCCAACATCAATTATCAATATTTATCATTAATTCATCACAACAATCTTTGCAACATCTTTTTTGCCTTGGAGTCTTGCCTTTTCCTTTGAGCTTTGCCTTTGCATCACAACAATTCAGCTCAATCAACAATTTTACATCACAACAAATTCTTCAATATAGAAATAACTACAAAATTATCAAAACATTTCAATGTATCACAACTCCTCTACCTTCTTCTACTCCTTTTCCTTCTTTCGCTACTTGCTACTCCTTGCCTTGCTACTTGTCATTTCCCTTGCATTTTTTCTTCTCCTTGCCTTGTTTCTTCTTGCATTCCTTTAATGCCCCTTTTCCGTCAATGACAACATTTCCAGTAATATCCCCTTTGGCATTCATGGCAAAAAAATTTCCTCCCCCTTTCATTTTGCAAGGTGTCTTCCTTCCTCTCATTACCTCCCCCTTTGACATTAATGGCAGGGGGGATACAAATTCCTTGTAGCCTGTAAAAGAGTCCTTCGTGTCTCTGTCATCATTTCATTAATGTTCTATAACATGAAATGCCTTGTTTTGCATAAACAATGTTGAAACTATCATTAAATGAATGCCACTACATATGGCATATAAATATTGCTCCAAATAAGCTTCAGAAATTTTTAACATTGTAAGAGCACTACAAAATATTGTTGTGAGAATAATCTGTAAAATGTTGTAAGAATACTCTTGAGAGAAAACTTTGTAAGGAAAAGTGTGGAATGCATGAGAAATAAATTATATGGAGAAATGTCCTCTTACAAAAGCACAAATAACATAAGAATAGGGCAGTAATTGGAAACTGCATTACATCTCCTGATGGACAAACCATTTTTATCAACTTGCATTCTTCTAAGCCATGTCTTAATGCTTTTGAACTCTTGTTAAGTACCATAATAACTAAGGATCATGTTTATGGTTAATATATCAACTAGATAACCACAACTCTCCAAATAACAAGAGAATTGCATATTGTTGTAAGAGAATATAAACACATAGAATATTAGGTATAAATGCATCTGAAGGTAGGTTTGATTATAACTAATACAAACTAGATATGTTTTGACTGTTGATAACATTTATTCTTATTGCAGACATAATAGATGAAATTTTGCCACTTGAGAATGTGAAATATCACAGAGTAGTACTCCTTGAGATAATCCTTCTTTAGACGTGTCAATAGAAGTTGAGGCAGATGTTCTAGTATGGACTTCAAATGCACAGTCTACAAGATAGGATATGATCACATGAGTTGCAATTTTGCTTTGTGTTTGCACAGGCTTGCATGCACTATCAATTCATTTTTCCAATAATCTGACAACATCTAGGGGACAATTGATGCGAATAACTTCAACATGTAAATGATTCTCCTCTTCATTGTTGTGAACAATGGATCTATATTTTTCTTATGGAAGTCTTCTTACAAATATATTTTTTTGTGGAGCTCCCTCACTCTTTGTGTTCCCTTACAAAGATCTCCTCTTGTAGTACAAGAACATTTGCTACATTCGTTATCAACATCTAAAGCAATTGTTTTAATGGGTGGAAGGAGCATCATGAATATAGTGTTTAGTTCTTGGATAAACCTTTTCCCATGGCTAGATTTTTTTTTAGATACCAACAAAAGTATGACCAATAAGCATTAACCCTAGTGAGCATTGTATTAAAGCCAACAAACATAAGGAAAACAAACATGTATTCTAGCATTTTCATTTAAAGTACAATTGAGTCTATTCTAGTGATGTTCTTGACATAACGTTCCATAGTATTCCTAATAGCATAGTAACATTCCATATACAAATTCTTGATAAAATTCCATATTAAATTAGCATATCAAAGCACTATAGATAATACACTGGAAATAATTCTCCATAATACCATAAAATACACTCTCCATATCTCCATAATATCCTCTCCATCACTTGAAATATAACTCGTTATCCATATTCTTTATTAATAAAAATTTCCATTGCTCTCCATGATATGACTTTCCACTTTTCATATTCTTCCACCACTGATTCTATTATGTTCTCAATTTATTATAATGTTACATAATATAATAATAATAGTGCATTATAATAGTTAATATCATTCCATGTTTGCAATCTAAGTTGGGATATAAGAACACATAATAATAATAATATGCCTGCATATTAATTCAGTTATGGCAATTAAAAATGTTGTTGGCAATAAAATGTTAATGCTGCTCTAGGAATGAATTAACGCTACTCCACAGATTATTTTAACCATGCTTCAAGAATGGATTAAAACTGCTCCAGAGTTTGTATTAACACTGCTCCAGAGTTTGTATTAACGCTGCTACAATGCTCCATGTGTTGTAATACGTCAATTAAATACGTTAATTAACAACCCCAACAAATAGGCAACAAATACCAATGCAATATGTATCATAATCTATTCTCAAACATATAGCAACAGTAAGAACCAACATATCCATCAAGATAATATTCACCAAATCTATGCACTATGATAATATTGACCAACGTATACATGAAGATGCTATTCAACAGTGCTATTTACCAAGATAATATTCACTTTCAATTGCTTGATCGTGCTTGAATATTTCCAATAATGATTTATAAGTAAAATAAGATCTAATGCACCATTGTAAAAAACACCAAATATACCCATATGTAAATTCCACTCATCATTAAATAAACCCATGATTTATAGAGACAACTGATGGTTTTTCTTGATAACCATTTATATTGCAAACCAAACCAATCAACACATGAGTTGAAAGAAATATGTACTCCTCCACTCAACATTAAGTCAACCCATGGTTTATAGACAACTCATGGTTTTTCTTGATAACCATTTACATTGCAAACCAAACCAATCAACACATGAGTTCAGAAAACTATGTACTCCTCCAAACCATTCATGATTTTCTAAACATCAACCAATTTCATATTGATTCAATATATCATAAATGGTTCAATAAATATCATTTCCAATATATATGCTCTCCTTCTGATATATATACAGATCTTCATGAAGCCATATTCCAATATTAACACTCTCGAGTAATAATATTGAGCGCTCTCTCCAACATGATAATATTAAACACTAATGGATGATAATGCTCTCATATTCGATTTAAGAGAGGATTTGAATATAACTTGAAACAATAATCATTGAAGAATATAGGTTGAAACAATAATTTCTAGAGGAATATAGGTTGAAGATCATAGGTTGAAGCACAAATCTAGAGTAATATAGGTTGGATTAGTAAGCACTGAGGTTGAACAAATGACAGGTTTTCTCGCTGCAAATAATAGGTTTTTTTAGCTGTAAAATTCTCATTTGTCGTTTGTTGCAAAAATAACATTGGAGAAAACAGTACCATTTGTCTCCCGGTGGAGGCTACAAATAATATATGATGAGCTGCTTCTAAATAATAAGTCCTACATTTGAATCTTTGGACATGACCACATTGCACTACAAGGTTCCAACATCAATTTTGATTAGCAAGATGGTCTAATTGAATGGCTTGTATGAATATCCACCTTGTATGAATAAATAAGAACAACATACAAACCACATTGTATATGAACCAAGGCATGCATAAACGATATACAACTCTAGTCTATATTCGATAAAGAGGTCATCCATATCCTGAGTTTACCCATATAGTGTGTTTTTTCACGCTACATATTTTCACATTGCATTCTTCACATTGCATTATTTTCACATTGTGTTCCTCACACATCAACATTATTCATGCATCCAACACAAGAGAACAAGAGTGGCACTTATTTCTCAATCACACAAACTCATTAATATCAACTCATATGCATAAATAACATCCAACTCTAGTCTATATTCGATAAGGAGGCCATCCATATCCCAAGTTTACCCATACACTGTGTTTCTTCACACTAGGTTTTTTCACATTGCGTTCTTCACATTGCATTATTTTCAAACAGTGTTCTTCACACATCAACAATATTCATGCATCCAACACAAGAGCACAATAGCATCATTTATTTCTCAATCACATAAACTCATTAATATGTTTATTACAACTCATTAATATCAACACATTAACATGTTTATTTCAACTCATTAATATCAACACATTAATTCTTCAAAGGTGTGATATTCAAAGGCTCTAAATATACAGAATCAGTTTTTCTACACTACGTTCTTCATTATTTTCACACTGCATTATTTTCACACTTCCTTCACATTGCAACATTATTCGTGCATCTTTTAATACTTCAATACTAATTCGAGGTGATACCAAAACATGAGTACAAACATATTAATATTTCAAGTGCTCCATGCCAATACATTAATATTTCCTTTGCTCCATGGCAAAACATTTGAATGAGAATAACTGAAATTCTCAAACATTATTTCTCTTTGTTGGAACATTGCTTAGATTAGGGCATAAAACCTAAGTGTTGTTCCATATAACATCCTGTTTCCAAATGAAATATGTGCCAATTCTATCGACTGGGTAGTTGATATTTGAAGAGAGTGCACCTTCATACCACTGTAATGAACATTGCATACAATTGTATAAATGCTGGTTGATATGTATTACACTCAGTAGAAAATTTTTAACACTTCATTCAATTTCCATAACATCAATGTAATAACCTATCCTTGTTATATGTCATTTTCACTTTCTTTTTCCATACATAATGTATGATGAGTAATCAATTTGAATGTAATGCACACTAGAAATGTTTTCAAACAAAAATAACACCATAGAAATCATTTTGACCCAAAATATTGTCATAACACTACTAATATTATAGTGCTGCCATATTTGTTTACTCATAAAACCTTTTGTGTCTCTTTCATAGTTCTGCAAGAATCTTTATAATTGTTTTCTGATCCACTAAGTATGTAACTATTATGTTGAAGCTTCAGTTACACTAGCATACCTTTTCGTTATCCATTTCCCACTGTTTTGGTGCTAGTATCCATAGAGAAAACAAATTGGACTGTTCTAAGTTAGACCATATTACCACTACCACAAGTTCACACAACCCCAACTTGTAACTCCATAAATTATGTATACGTGAATGTCTCTTCGATCATTTATATTGCATATATCCCTTTTGTTTCTTTCAGCTTCCTTTTATGTTTATGACTTGAGATTCTAGTAGTTGTTAAACCTTCATGGTTCTCCATTGTATACCTATTATTTTTTTCTAGTCTCTATTTCATTTGGTAGGCATTTTTGATGTAGGGATGAGTTCTAAAATTATTCTTGAAAAATCCCTTTTGTTTCTTGCAACTTACTTTTTATATTATTGGCTTGAGATTCTAGTAGTTGCTAAACCTTCATGGTTCTCCATTGTATACATATTTTTTTTTTCTAGTCGTTGTTTCATTTGGTAGGCATCATTGATGTAAGGATGAGTTCTAAAATTATGCTTCAAAAATCCCTTTTTTTTGAAATGGATTGCATCCAAATATGACGCATATCCTTATTAATCATGTGAAAATAACTTCCATCACTCATCATAGAGGTAGCACAATTTCATATGCTTGGAGTGGGCTGCAATGAAATAATCTCTTATTACTCTCTAGGATCATCTCCCCTAGCTCAATATTTCACGGTACCATCTCCCATGATTCAGTATTTTCATATCCCTAGCCTAATTTATATTGTGCATAAATAAAAAGACCTAGGGACCTAGGGACTATGATTCCTCTCAATTGAAAATCCTGGGTACTAGTTTTTGACCATTGAGAAATAGATTGTAGCTAAGTGACATTGTGTATACATGGGGGTAACATGCATGATGTTTGACACATACTGTATGCCAAGTTACCAATGCCATATTATCATTCCATGTCTGTTACCATGTTAACTTTCCACCTCAGAAAAATAGGGAAAAAATGTGAAACATGAAAGGGCCATAGCATTTGATTTGGAAACTAGAATGAGAAAACATTTATATTGCCAGTAAGGTCTTGAAGAGGAGAAGATTATGAAAATTATGAACATAAAAATCACCCAAAATAGGAAACAAAATGCACACCAAGTCGATATTTTAAAAATTTATATGGGGGCCCCTCTATTTTTAGAGAAAAAGTAAGGGGTGTTGTTCACGCCTCAACACTATGTTGACATTTGTTATTTAATTAGGAATTTATACAAGAATGCTTATCTACACAACATGGATTTTGAATCACATCATCTAAAGTCAAGGTGAACTAGACCTCAATAATGTAACATATATTTCAAAAATAAAAAAACAAATATAAAAATAAAAAATTATAGAAATATGTGGTCCCATTTTTACTTAATCAATGTTTTATTTCCTTCTCTATGTGACTTAATTAGGGGTTTAGGTTTTCTAGATCATTTTTATAGGATAGGGTGAAATTTTTATTGCGACATCCACTAGACCTAATGTGAGTTTTCCTTGAACATTGAATATAGGGGTAGATCTTTCCTTGCCATTTATGTTGCATCATTGACCATCATTGTCATATTTTCTTCACCTCAAATTTTTTCTTATGATGTTGGATACCGCTAAGATATAAAGGGTATCACTAGTTTGAGGTCTCAATTAAACCTCACGTCATTTTGTGTAGGTGTCCCATGAAAAATACAGCCTGGATGTCATTTGCTTAAGTATATGCATTTTCTTTAGCAGTTTGCATAAGAGGGAAGCATACATGTGATTTTTAATGAGGAAGAGAGAGTGCCTTGTGAATGTGTGATTGCAGATGTATCAAGGTTCTTCCACTACAGAGGGAAAATAAAGTGAGCTTCTAAGAGAGAAGTAATAGCACTACTGTAATGGAGACACAAACACACATGAGAAAGGAGTTTCTAACATCAAGAAAAATAATTCAGGTAGATGCTACGACTGTTACAAACATTACAACACATTTCCAATAAGTTAAGAACTAAAGTCGCCGAAATAGTTCAATTACTTTAGTATATGTGAAAGTGAACATGAACCATAAAGATTCAAATAATAGTCTTAAAACATTCACAATTCATGTATGAAACTTTGTTGGCTAAAAGGCTTCAAGTATTAAGCAAAAGTTCCAAGATATATAAGTACAATTAACATCACTCGCTCCAATAGTTGAGCATTAGATCCACTATTTACTCCCTAAAAGTACTAGATCTATATCTCTATTTCCTTGTGGGAGAAGGCAAGGTTAACAATCCTTTTCATGTTTAGTGACAATCCTTTTATAACTTGAGGTATGACCTTTCATGTCCTCATGACTCTTGAGTTTCCTACTAATGACCTTTGGTCTTCTAGAACCTTTGGACTTCCAAATAACTTTTGAAAGTACATATAACTCTTGGTATTACATGTTGTTTGAACTTCCATTGGTCATTTTTGTATATATGACTCTTGGGCTTGCACTTATTTGTCTTTCTAATGATTACAACATTACGGCATGACTTCCACATCATTCAATGATAGAACAGGACAAGATACTATTACTGATGACTGAGACTTAGAGTGACTTATGACATGGATTTTCTTCAATGGGTGACATGGTTGCCACTCATGTATTTTTCCTTCATGCAACTTCTGGTCATTGATGTCTTCAGCCTCCAAATGGTCTTTTACTGAGAGATATTTTAGGGTACATCAATAATCAAGAATTAAATGTGTTCTCTATTATTTGTGGCTTCCTCTGTTTCCCTTATTTTCCAAACCTTCTTCATGTGTTCCAGTAATATTTTTCTTGAAATACTTGTAACTACAATCACTCATGACAAGTAGCCACCAACTTGGAAATCTCCTATTCTAACATGTTCCATGCATATTTTTTTGTACATGCCTAAAAAATTCACTTGGAAGGATCAAGGAGAGATTTTGGGTGCATGGGAACACTTCGAAAGGCTGAAGGGATGAGGGGAAGAATATTTAGGGCCTTTTCATGTGATCATGCACTCATGAGAGAGACAATCTAGGAAGGATGAAAGGCACATGTTCGAAGGACGAAGGAGAAGGCTTCGGGCTTCCCAACTATGTTTTGTGCCCAAGAGAGGTAGGGAGGCACATGGCGGAGAGAAGAAATTTGAAAGGAGAGGTTTCAGGGCTTAGGAGTGTGCTCATGTGCTCAAGAAGGTAGAGGAGGGCGCATGTCGCATTGTCACTGCAAAAATGATACAACTTTAGGGTTTCTGGGTGTGCTCATGTTCTTAAATCGAAAGGAAGGCACATGGTGTATTGTTGAAGGTCAATGGTTTGAGCTTCCAGTCTTTGTTGTGTGCTCATGCTCTCAAGGGGGGGTGCACTTCGTTGAGTCGAAGGAGATTGCTCAAAGGAAGACTTATATTTTTTTAAGGGCATAGTTTGGAATGAGAAATATGGTTAAAGAGTGCGCCATGTGCTCTTGGAGGGAACAACGTGCACTTACAAACAATGAAGGATTACATATTGAGGCTTAAGAGTGCACTCATGCACCTCTTTCTGTAACATGTCCATTTTGCAACTGATATTTGTCTAAGTCTCGAAGATTGGACAAGGGGTGAACATGATGAATTTTGATATAAAATGGTGTGAAAGACATAACAAATCATTATGAATAATTCAAAAATATTGAACAATGATGAGTAAACATCAAAAAACCACTTCCCATACATTCCCCAAGTAAAATAGATGAAGTGTGTGTGAATGTGACCAAAAAGTGCCGTCTTACAAAAACAAAGGTGTTACGACCATGAAATAGACAAGGGGTATTCTAATCAATGTGATAGTACATGAGAACAATCAGGAACACTTGCAACATATATAATGAACTAAAATAATACTTGAAACCCAAGGATACACTAGATAAAATGGTGAAGTAGGCTACGAAATTTGAATGTGGTGAAATTTTTTTAGGGTGTTGTAGCAACGACAACACTTAGTCACACATTGTCTAAGCTTCAACTTCTCTCCTTAGGAATATATTTTTAGATAAAGGGACAACCCTTCATGAGGAACTGATTCACCAATTAGATTGTCTTGAGTTCCCCCTTTTGACCTGGTTATACAGATAGTACCTCACGTTCTTCTACCTGGTTGAAAACATAAAGATACAACATATCACATTTTCTTGAATACAAGAAAGGGTAATGTGCGCAATGATTTTATGATATTCATAGTATAATTTTTCATCTGTAGTGTTTCTCCACTACCAGCAGGCCTGAATAGTACCCCTAACAAATTAACTTGATGAGTGCAAACATTTCTTTGCTTCCAGCAAGCCTTAATAGTACCCTAGTGAAGTTGTTTGTGTCACCTCCCTATGCAAGAAGCCTTTCTCTTCTTTCACCCTTTTTTTGTTTAATTAATAGGACTATGCTTCAACACTTTTTATTTTGAATGGTTGGAAGAGGGATCCTAACTTTTTATAGAAAAGAAGGTTTCCCCTTCAAAGATTTATTTCAGAACCTTTGATATAGGTTTGCTCACATTAGATTTCCCACCTATCCTTTCTCTAATAGACTGGACAAGCATTAAAACACAATTAGTATATTTATACCAGGTTAAGTAGGTTGGATAGTAACATAGGCTTGAATATAATAGATTCCCTCAACATTTTCCTTTTACATGTATCGTGTTTCCCATACAAACTTAGTTCAACCTATGGAATTTTGCGAAACAAAGAAGGAGAACAAACAGTTAACCAAGCATTATGGTTTTCACAACATCGCTTTCATTTCATCACAAATTCCTTTTGAGCCTTGCACTTTTCAAATGAGGTCTTATTTATGCACAATGACCAATATGAAAAACAAGATAAGACATGACTAACATAACACACATATGACTCACACTAACCAGAGGAAAAGAAAAAAAAGAAACTGTACACGAAGCATAACTTGTAGATACTATTAAAAATCATGTTTCAAATCTCAGCCATTTATGGAAAGGGAACCAATCGTCCCATCTAAGGATTTCATCTTGAAGGTATTATGACTGTGATTCTCTTCATTGGTGAAAGAGCCAATCCATAGAGGTTATAACTTCAAGTGTTTTCCTTTCTCTTCATGGGCTTTATCCCACTTCACTACTAGGTCACCCACACTAAAAATATTTAACCTCATGGATCTCTTTTCAAACCAACGCTTAACACAGTTTTGATGAATAGTAAATCTCTCTTTCACTTTGATCTTTTCTTCCTCTACTTTGAGAAAAGTATCTATGCTACTTTGGACTAGAAGGCAACGTCTACCTTGGGACTCTTGGGAGAGTTGCAGAGATGGGAGATACATGTTTGAGGGAAAGATAACTTCTTTACCCTAAACAAGAAAGTATGGTGAGGTCTTAAGGGAAGTATTAGGATTTACACAGTCAACCCATAATGCATTTGTCAAAGCATTGTTCCAATTCCTTTTCTCAGAGAAGATGATTTTATTGATTATGCGGATGAGATTTTTATTGGTCTATTCAACCGAAACATTTCCCCATATGTGCTAATTATATGCATGCTTTAATACAATCACATTTTTTAATGCAAATTCATAAAGTTTCGATGACAAAAAATGAGTCATATTATTAAAGACAAGTGACGGTGGCAGGTGAAACCTTGTTATACTATTTTTTCTCAAGAAGGGGATGACTTCGTCATTGTTTACTTGTCTTAAGGGATCAACTTCTGACCACTGAGTGAAATAGTTTGTCACTGTCAAAATATATCAGTATTTCTTTCACGAGTGTGGGAATATTTCTATGATAACATCTAGGCCCCACTGTTGGAAAGGATCCTTCAGTGCTACTTCTAGTAGTAGGTTCACTTACCTCTGATCCCAACCGATGTATCTCTAACAAGATTTGCACTTGTACATGTAAGCATGAGAATATTTGAATAGAGTGGGCCAATAATAACTAGCTCTTATGACTTTATGTGTTGTTGTGTCACCTAAACTACCTACTCGTCCATTGTGTAAATTCTTAAGTACCTTCCCTATAACTTGTGGCTTAAGGTATTTTAGTAGGACACCATTGTGGTGCATTAGGAAAAGAAATACTTGAACAAGATGGTAGGATATATCTTTTAAGTGAATTGACCATTTTTTTTATTGAATAAATGTGTGGGAAAGGTTTCATGCTCTATAAATTACCGTATATCGAAATACCATGGCACTCTAGAGGTGGATTAGGAAACATGTTCGAGATTGTACATTTCTATCTCCCACTCCCAACCTGAAAGATATTTCTTAGGATCACCCCTTGATTATGCCAATAGTTGGTAGAGGTGATGAACCTTAATGGTATGACCTAGTTTAAACTCTAGATCATATCCTTGTAAGAAGGTCATCCATTTACCTTCTTCTCACCTAGATCTTATTGCAAAAAGAGTGTTCTCACTATTGGATGAGGTACAAAAATTATGGTGTGAGGTTTTAGAAGATAGGGCCTGAAGTATTTGACTATCTTGTATACAACATATGTTTGTTTTTCAATGGAAAGATAGTTTAGTTATGACCAGTGTAAGCCAAAACTCATGAAATAAATAGGTCATTCATTTCCTTTAGCTTCCTTTTGAGTAAATGTGGTTGAAATAGATGAATTTGAAGCAAACATATAAAGCAGGAAATCGTTTCCATAGCCAGGACTGAATAATGTAGGTGAATCAACAATGTCCTATTTAACTTGAGCAAAAATATCCTTCTCCTGTTTGTTCCATTTGTAAGTTTCATATTTCTTGATCATCTCCTATGGAGGTTTAACTATTTAAGCATAATTAGAGATGAATTTTTGCTAGAAATTATTATTCCCTAAGACAAATTACATAGCCTTCTTATTTACCGAGAATAAGAGTTGTGTAATGGCTTTGACCATCTCAGTATCGACTTAAATTTATCTGTTTGCAATGATGTGCCCTAAGAGAGTCCCTTCTGACACACCAAAGATTATTTTCTTGGGATTAAGAGAAATCCCATATTTTGCAACATTTCTCAACTATTTGTTTCAGATGTCATACATGATTTGATTTTCTTTTGGAGAACATAGTAACATCATCCAAATAAACAGCTACACTTTGACCAATCATGGCACACAAAGTGATGTCCATCACTCTCTGAAATGTAACATGAACATTGATAAACCTGAATGATATTCTTTTAAAATAAAATGTTCCCCATTTGGTCCTGAAGGTTGTTTTTAAACAATTTCGTTTAGCCACTAATACATGATTGTAACAAGAAAAACCATCTAAGTGAAAATATCTCATAACGAGATATCATTTGGAGGATTTGGTCCATGGATGGCACTAGATAATTATCTTTATCAGATTCCCTTTTCAAGTTGCAGAAATATACACATAATATTATCTCATTGGACTTATTTTTTACTAGTTCTATAGGTATTAATACATGGGTGGTGGTAAAAAAAACCCTCTTAGGTTTCCCAGAACCTGAGGCAAAA
Organism: Pinus taeda; assembly: GCA_000404065.3. NCBI lineage: Eukaryota > Viridiplantae > Streptophyta > Pinopsida > Pinales > Pinaceae > Pinus > Pinus taeda. The sequence continues at coordinate 268,015 of APFE030863166.1, read as the reverse complement.
CAATGTAAGGGACCTGCAAGCATTCAAACCAGATGCATGCAAACATAGTTGTGTTAACCTAAGAACTCAAAAAGAAATGTTGAAGGGTTACCTACTTTTCCTTAGTGAAAACTTGCTATAATTTCCAGTGTGGTGGAGAAAGGGTCCTCAACCAACTCTCAGATAAAACCTACATATAAGAAGGACACCAAGTGAATTGGACAACATATGAAACTTTAGAAATCTAGTACATCAACATATAACACCATATAAATTTAGCATGCATCAATGATAAACATCAGTCTAACCATTGAATTAAAATATACAAAAAAAGGGTATCGAAATCATGATATAGACAAAACAAAAGATGATCTATATTTTCAATTGTGAGAAGAATGATTATGATCGTGATTGTTGTATCATGTCTTCCTTTACATCATAGATCCTCTCTCTCTCTCTCAACAATGTCTCGACATCGTAACGATGCACAAATTCTAAACCCCATTATGGTGGACCTGCCTCCAATATATAAGCGATGGGAGGATTAAATTTTTCCAATTTCTCAATGAGTTCCCTTTGGGAAAAATCTAGATGTTGCCTCCACTTTGTGTCTCTTTCCTTCTAGGTATTCATCCATTAGGATTTGAAACTCCCCAAAGACAAGTCTGAGGTGAAATCTATCCAAGTCTAATTTTGTAGCATTTTTAAAATTTTGCAGTAGTCTACTGATTTCGTAGAAGAGATTCTTGATTTCATAGGAAATGTGCAGCCAGTTTAAAAACAAACTCAAGCACGTAATGAGGCCCAAAAGAAAACTGAAATTAAAATCATACCAACCATGCTTAAGCACACCATTAAACTTTATTTGTTCGATCAAAAATATACTAAACATTAACCAAAAAATAAATAACGAGAAAAAACATATAAACAATTAATTATCTAGAAAATTAAATTTGCACAAGTTTTATTTAACACCCTCCTCCACATCTACCCAAGCAACTGGCCAATTAGGTTAAACATGTGATGAGAGGTTACTATGATATGATTCAATCTCTTAGGTAACCTTAAGGAAATGGAAATTATGGAAACACAACACAAATAACTCCCTCAGGTGTTAGAGGACCCCAAGAGATAATCCACCACTCCAGACCCCCAAACACTGAGTTAACCTAGAATTTAGATGAGTTAAACCCAAAATCACTCCCATGACAAGCCATGGATGTGACTATAACCATATAGTGACTCTCACAGGCTTGCCTAATAGTGACCAGAGACCTAATTTTCTAGTGTTACACTAGTGACTCTGTGATTTAAGCCACTTTTCAGTCCTAGAGCCCAAGTTGCTACCCAAAATCGAACCATCTCTTTAAATGATTAACATGGAAATGATAGAACTAAAGAATATACTTGTTCAAGACCTCGACTGGACCCCTACTAGCCATGACAGGCATTTTGCCAAACACTTAGTAAATATGTAACCTATAGGTGTAAATAACAGATCTGAGCATAGGGGTATGATACTTACCTGAGATTTTCTATGAAGCATTGTATCCTTATCACATTACCTAACATTTCATCGATTGGTCATATATTTATTGATCATTCAATAACAAGTAAGAATGTGATGAGAGCCACTCATAGATGTTGTCATAAAAGACATAAATAACCAACATAGTAGGGACAGAAATACCAATGAAATCACAACCATATAAACCACATATAATGCATCACAATGCTCATATAGATAGAAGGAGAAATAATCTTTCATTAATGATGAAAAATCCAAACCCATGATGACACTTCTACATTCCACTAGACTATAGAATCGATGAGTAAAATCTCTCTTCAGCCATTCACCCTCATGCCATATTCCAAGCAAGAATGTGGGATCTCATAGAACATGTCAATTAAAACTCATATAGGGCTTTTAGAGGCCATCCACCTCAACCCATCAAATAGTGATTCCACCATCCAGTCGAAAAACACGAAAACCATCATTATATTGGTCTCCATGCAAGCCTTTTAGGGCTTCAAGAGCGTTTGTTCCAACCAAGGATTCTAGGACTAGTAACTCAACCCATCGCTGTCACCAGGCTTCCACATCATTTGTCCAACCAAGACTTCTAGGACTAGTAACTCAGCCCACCAAGGTCTTCCAGAGCATTTTTCCCACCAAGGCTTCTAGGACAAATGCTTTGGAAGGCCTTGTAAAGCTCTCTCATTATTCTGTATCTCTCATACTCTTTAATACTTAGAGTTTTCTTAGAGCACTCTTGGAGGGTCTAACACTAGAAGCCTTGGTGGGAAAACTAAACCCAACCTGTTACAAGGCTTCCAAAGCATTTATCCAACCAGGGCTTTCAAGAACTAATAACTCAACCCAACCTAAGGAAACATTAGAACCGAAAAAAAACAAGTAATGAAAGTAAACCTACAATCACCATGGCTATCTAGGAAATGGAAGGACTAAGCAATCCACTCTTAGTCTAGGAAATCCTACATGCCAATGGCATATCACCAACAAGAAACCACATGCATTTTCCATGCATCCCAAAACTAGTGAAGGAAACACACACGCAAATTTGTACTTGCAAGAGAATATGATGTATTTGTTGATCCCAATGCCTTCTTGCACTTTCCTACTCCTCCTTTGCCTGGTTTCTCCAAAAATTTGAGTATTCCACACCCTCCAAGAGTGCCCTAAGAAAACTCTAAGTATTAAAGAGTATGAGAGATACAGCATAATGAGAGAGCTCCAAAAGGGAACTAATCAATCTTACCCACTTATCCTCAAAAGCCTTTTTACTAATGAGGCCTCTATTTTCTTCATTTTATATTATTTTCCTTCATTTTCCTCCTCACATGAAACCTATGATCTTCCACCTTCTTTTTCTCCTAATTTCCATTATTTTCATAAATAAAATGCCAATTAATGTCTCATGCCTTTCCAAAACCTTAGCCATTGGCTTTACCAATTTCCTTATCCATAATGAACCGAATCAACACCCAATAGGATGTTTTTGCCACCATTCAGCTTGGAATATCTGTCCCATCACCGTGGCCATATATACATTTTCACATGGAATTTTGACTAGAGCTAGCACAGAACCCTCCCCCCTCGAGAAACACCGTCCTTGGTGTTTAATGATACCTATAACCAATAAGACTGCTAAGAAAATTCATACTGCGCATGGAGCTTTATACCGTAGCTCATTGTAGTATTTACAATGACCACTGTTGAAACATGACAAACATACCATTTACTCGAGGTTTATAACACAACTTATTATAGTATTTATAATAACCACATATACACATACACATTTGCATCAAAAAAGAAAAATAACCATATTGTCTATGGATGTTTATAAATACAACTCGATACAATATTTACAATAATATACAACTATAAATATTTTCTCAACTAACAAATAAAATGATACGAGGCTTGCATCTATAGTAAGGGAATTGAAAAGCTCACACCTCCACCCTCAAGTAATAACAAGATTCGCTTCCTTCCACAGTCAAACTGCATCTGATGTCCAGCACTATAATCCTACGCCACTTGTCCTCTCAATGAACAGTTACTGACTCACTGTTCCAGGGCACACTGCCAATATGTATCTTATTCCATCTAGAAATATTAATGACCAAAGTAAATCCATGCTCGGTCTTCCCTTCTCTACTACACAGTCCCTTGAGAAATCCGATCAACCCCTTCTGTGCAGTAGCTCACCTTCCAAGTTCCACTGGCACCCCCATCTCGGGTAGTCCATCCCTCATAAATGCTTCCTAGCATCGAAAGATACAAAAACCAAGGCATATCCCTGCCTCAAAACCATCATACCAGTCATAACATGCTCATGGAAATCAATGGAAATGGTTGCATATGACTATCCAATAATGGCCTTGTTCCCGAGAGCTTTACTAGCATATTGTTGCATTTTCCTATTCCTTTTGTTATCGCAAATTATTGCAGTTGATTTCAATCACCCAACCATGTATTTCATGCATTCTTGTACGAAGCACATAACTTCCATTCGATTTAAAATAAATTAAAATAAATTCACATCATACTTCATTGGTAGCTGACCAATAACGTACATTTTCAATCTTGTTCGCTTCCTGTCGCAACAAGTTAGACTATCATATTTGACCAAATCAAAATGTATAAAAATATGTCATCAAGTTAGCTCAAAACATAATCATCATAGATCAAAATTATAAATCACATGTAACCATCATAAACCAAAATCATAATTCACATGTAATCATCATATACCAAAATCATAGATCGTTGATAATCATCATTAATGATAATTATAAACCTCATGTATATTAAATTTGAAATAAAATACCGATACTTATCCTTCATCAATCCTTACTTTTGCCTTTGTTCTTATTTCGTATGAACAGAGGATCGGTTTCCACCTCGGTCAAACACATAGTGCCTTCTCGTCAACTAGGTGCACATAAACATAATGTGCATCACATACCTACAACTGCACACAACATACAACTCCATGCAATACATGAACCTATATGTGACATACAACACATACACCTACACTTGGCGTACAATAAAACAGAATACATCTAGACCCATTGTACAACACCACACAATACATGTGCATACATAATGCACATACATAGTACCACATGCCCTCAACACAACATATATGACATGCACATAATACCATACATCCACTAGTATCATATGCACAACATGTACATAGTACCACTTGTACACCGCACCATGTGCACAACATGTGCAAAACATCACATGTAATCATCACCACCTATAGAACATGTACATAATGCCAGATATACACTACACCACTTGTACAACTTGTACAGAATGCCACATGTACATAGTACCACATGCATGACATGTATGTGACACCACATGTACACAACTCCACATGCATGACATTTACACAATGCCACTTGTACAACATGTACCGAGAACCACATGTAAACAACACCACTAGTACAATCATGCACACCACAACATATGTACATAGCACCACTTGTAAAACATGCACACAACACCACATATACATAGCACTGCATATCCAACATCTCTAGAGCACCATATGCATACAACACCACATATCCATCATGCACGCAATACAATATGTACATAACACCATATATCCAATATGTACATAGCACCACCTATACCCAACACTGAATATGCAGGATTCATACAACACTATCTCTATTAACACCTTGTACATAATATTGCACAAAAAACATGTACACAGATTACATATGCACAATATTGCATGCACACAGTGATCACATATGCAACGTGTACAACATTTATGACATATGCACAATAGTAATACCACACATTTCTAAGCACATTGTCCTTACTAAGAAACCTTGCTTCCAGTGCCTTATTCATGTTTATCCTAGCATGTCAAATACCACACTTCTTTCATCCCATTGATGTATCCCTTGATATAACATGTCCGTAACATAGACATAATATACTCACGTAATATAAAACTGTAACCACATTTTACTAAACTCATATATTTGTCATGACTACTCTTCCTTTTGATTCCTCATAAACCTGGAAACTCTTCATGTCATTCGCCTGCATAAGTGATCATTCCTCAACAAGAATGATTCCTAATTACCATATAAGAAAGTGACATAGATACATAGACACATACATACATATACATAAACATTATCATAAAATAATCGTATTCCATGATGGCCTTGTTAGATAACAACATATGTACATACATATATGCATATAATAATGAGCATACATAAATCATGATCAAAACATAAATACTAGATATCAAGGTCAAGGTTAAGAGAACTTCCTTTATTCATGCACAAGCTTGAGAATCACTGTTCCCAACTTAGTCAACCCATCTGGTGTCTCGGGTCCATTTACTTTACCTTTTTTGGTTTCCCTTCTCATGTATGTACCACTATTGTCCATTTACCACAATGGCCCCAACCAATCCTACCAATTGTCATAGTCTTACCTCCGACTACAGTTACTCAAGCTTCATCAATGTCTTACATTACCTGTTGGGTACCACACAGCTCTCCCCGAGCTCCATTAAATTTCATCCTTCCCCATCTAATTCCCAAAGCACTCAAAAGAATGAAGGAAATAATTAGAAAAAGACAAGAAGAAAACCATGGAAAACCAACAACAATATGACACCACAAACAAATTGGCATAGTTATTCACTAGAGACAATCAAAATCATCATTCAAGCACAAAAATTGCAAAATACTAACAACATACACTATGACTCAATCGCCATGGTGCCCATGGAAAGCTCAGCCCAAGGCTTCTTCAATATTTCGTGGCAATCTCTTTGCCATGCAATTCCCTCCACCATACTTTCATCAACAAATAATTGTCAATTCATAAATAAACATAACAATACACTAGTTACATTACCTTATTGTGTCAAGCACAGCGCTTGAAACTGAGCACATCCATGCCATCTCTCAAGGGACTCCAATTCCCTTGACAGATCCTCCTCCAACTAGAGATTGGCTAATATACCTGTCCAGTACATGCTCATGACTATAACACTTATCCACATAATATTAGACAAAATCAAGGTCAAGAAGACTCCCTGTATGAAAGGTACTTATTCTTTTAGAAATAGGATTTCCAAAAATAGCCAAAGGAATTCTTCTCCATTTCCTTTCTTTTACCGTTTTTACCTTGTTTCAATCAAGGCTTACTATGTACAATCACATCATCCAATTGTTAGTCATATAAACACATCAAGTGTTGCCTTGTCACGCTAATACCTAACATGTTACCTTGCAACTTCTCACACATGTCAACCACATGTTCCAAATATCAAGACAATCATATCTATCAATTTGAAATCAACCATTACCAAGAATAACAATTATGTCATAATTCATAGTCAACTCCTAATCATTAGACACAATGCCAGAACTGTCAACTACTATACTCAAGTACATATCAACTGTCTCAACATCTATGTGTTAGTAAAATCATCTTCAAACAAGATCATTTGAGCACATACTCATATTATGCAATTCATCAAACATTCCATGAGCTTCCAACCATACTGTTTTAAATAAATTAACTACATGACATAATAGACACCAAACCCTCAACTACCCAATAGATGACATAATCAAACATTCAAACACTAAATAGATGACATAAGAAAGCTTGTACCTTAATGTATCTTAGGGGAGGCTATCCTGTCTCCACAATCAATCTAGTTAGCAACAGTCAACTCAAACATAAATAAGTTCATGATATCCATAACACTAACTAACTAACATGTTCACATCATAAACTCATAAGCATTTATCATTTATGCGTAGCAATCACTATGTAAGATTGGTTTAGATTTGTAACACACAAAGCAACAAAATAGGTCGACTCATACCTAACTGTCATAACCGTAACCATCTGCATAGGCCAATCCAATTTAGCATGATACATATGACATCAGGATCTTATGAAATAACCCTAATCATCGAGTTACTAGAATATAACAACCATATGCTATATATCATGCTCATCGACAACATATAACATATCATCAATCTAATTGTCATACAAGAACAAGAAGTTAACTTATACCATACTCATCAACAACATATAAGATAATCATCAAGCTATAGCAACTGAAATGCATACAACTACAGGTTACTACATTTATGACTATCCGATACATGTGCATATGACTACACTAATAAACGATGATCTATCATGTACGTAACCATAACATCAAAATAAATGTACATAAACCTAATGTATATAAGCCTAATGCATATAACAATATTTAGCTTACTTAACTGCATGCCCAACATGCAAACCTGTATGACGATCTGCTCTTATCCCAAAGTCTAATGCTGCAACCTAATTATGAAGATCGACATCTCCTACTCTATCTCAGCCATCACATTAGGATCATAACAACAAATAGCACCATAATGACCTAAATTTCATACCGTGACTTCACAAGACATGTTTGACCTACTATACATGCATAACTATAACCAAGACCATACATTCATAACAACTGTATATAGATGTATAACATATGAGTACAAAATCATATACACATCATTCTTTCTAGAGTTCAGTCATCAATGCATGACCATATCAATTACACAAGTCATGACCTCATGCATGACAACAACAACCACATCACATGCACTTGAGAACATCTGAACACTAATGTGCATAACAAATGCATATACAACCATACACTCATGACGACGTACTCCACAATATGATTTCTATCAAACATGGGGTATGCCATGTGATTTGATTATTAATTCTTAAGGGTGACCATAATGGTCAAATACCATTAGAATACTTGATATTAGTGTGGGTAGTCGAGGGAGAACATATGTTAACATTAATGTTGTATCATGATACAAAGTGTCAAGTTAGGCATAAATAGTTAGGGATTGTCGATAATAGGGTAGGAAAATAACATAAGTTTGAAGTGTGCTATTGGATAGGAATTGGGGAATAAAATGACTACATGGATAATGTTGGATTTTTTAAGGCTTAGAACCTAGATTTTGACCAAAGATTGTAATTCTGATGTAAAGACTCCAAATTTTGTGGGCGCGTAGCGTGTAGTCTGTAATAGAGTCATAGGGTTGTCTTCCCTTAGTTTTGTTATTGTGATGTTGGCTATAAAGATCTAACCATGGTTCGTGGACCATGGGATTGTATAAATAGATGGAGGCTCTAAGTAGCTACGAAGAAATCTATTGATAATAAAAGATGAATATATAAGATATGCAAGATAGATTTGTGGACTAAAGTCTAATTTTTGGGTTGTAGAGTAGGAGAAGGCTCCACAGATGAGTGCATGGAGGCTTAGTAGTCTGCAGCTGAGTGTGCAGACCCCTACAGTTCAGTTCGCAGGGCGAGTCGAGTCTGTAACAGTGGAAGTATTAATAAAGAGAAGTTTCCTATCATTTCGGTGTATTTATTTCCTGTTTTATGCATCTATTATCTTGGTTATGAAATTCACTTCTAATACTTATATGATGCGTGAATGTGTATAATTATATTGATTAAGTGAATGCAATATAGAATATCTATTTACGCAAAGTTAACTAAGATCTGTTAAGAATATAAGTAAGATATGTGGTGTAGTTTGGAGAAATAGTGTAGTTCACTACCCTAGAAGCATAAAAGCATCTCAGCCCCCGGTTCTAGTATCCCCCCATACTACTTCGGGTGAGACTTTAGTTTGCACTTCGTGGGCTAATGTCGAGAGGGCCAGTGGTGTAGGGATTTTTTTAGATAAATAACTTTGAATTTGTCACCTCGGCCATGGAAATAGGAATGCAATGAATTTGTCTCTTCGGCCTCTATTACAAAATCCATCTTAAAGAAAAAAATGGCCTTCCTTCAAAATAAATTGTATTGATGTCATGTGGCATCAAGAAAAATCATATAGTCAATATATAGTCAATATATAGTCAATATATTATATATATTATAGATCTATGCATGTATCCTTGTTCCCTTTCTTTTTCCAAACTCTACTAGTCGAAATCATACTTTTCTAGCGCAAGCTCATCAATTTGCACTGGTTAGGGTTTTGACAACAAGAAATTTTCACTACTAGTATTACCAACTAGAAGATGGTTTTCTAGAAATACTAGTGTTGATAGCGTCTGAAAGACATGTTTTCACTACCAAATCTTTTCTTCTTCTCTTTTCTCTTTTTTTTTTCTTTTCTTTCTTCTTAAATCAATGAACTGGAAGAATCAGATCTCATCAAGCTCCTTAAGATAATTTAATCAATGTTGTTGTGATTTAGAAAGTTCCATGCCTACTTCCAAAGTAGTCTTCAATGTTTGGATTTTGAATTCAACAGGGAGGATAAATTTCTTTCCATACATAAGCATGTATGGAGTGAAACTTGTAGTGTACATGTACAAGGTGATATAATAAGGAAAACGACCTCTAAGAATAAACAAGAAATAGAGGATTAAATATGAAAGAGTTATCTTGCTTTGATAAGAATAAAGTTCTTGTTTATGTAGCTAGCTTGAAAGAAGATGTCTTAGAGATCTGGGCTCCTTTTTCTTCCTAGAAACATACACATAAAAAGATTTCAAATGCTTCCTATTTCTCCACAACCACAATGTTAATGCATGCAAACAAAATCATTCACAAAACATAAGAAAAAGACACATGAATGTAAATAGGGGAATTTACCAATAATTTTCATTACTCATGAACTAAATTAAATGGATTAGAACTCTTGTAGTCATTGCTTGGATCAGTATCCTAACTTCTATGGTCACTACAATTAGAACATGCTTATATAAGTTTATCACAAAAAAATTCTCTAACATTTTCAGCATACAATAATGTTCCTCCCCTGTGAATAGTAGAGAGCTTAACAGATATATATATATATATATAGATATAGATATAGATATTTCCTTTGATATTATCCACATTGAAACTAGACACATTCTTGATTTTACCACAAGTTATGATTAAGCATGACAAAATCAATCACGACCTAATCAAACTTCACTAAATCAACTAATTCTTCTAGAACTTGTACTTTGTTTCTCAACCTCTGTGACAAAAGGGAATTTCTAGGCTTTTGTTTCAGTAATTACACTAGCAAAGGGGGTTGATATTCCTAGTGTTTCATTATTGACACTACATAAGTGTTGAAGCCATTAAAACCACTTTTCTAGACTATTCTACTGAGCACAAGTTGACCCTTTCACATGGAAATGGTTGTACCTTTCTCTAAGACCATAGGTGGTGTATTTTTTAGCTATAACAGCTACCTTATAATGTATGAGATTAGAAGAGAAGCTAATTGTCCAAATGCATTACAATAAGTAGACCAGTGAGAGAGGTAGAGCGGGAGTTCACAAATAGGAGATGTACAAAGACACATAAAGAAGTACATCCTCGAGCTAGGTCACAAAGTGAATGTATGTATGTTTATTTTGAAGATGATTCACATGTATATTTAATTTTCAGCTAAGATTTAATAACTTGTGAGGCTTTTATGCTACATGGACAATACTAAAATTCCTATCAAGGGCATATGAATATCTATGAAACCTAGAAGTGGCAAAAATTAGGATTAAGATGGGTCAAAATGTCATTTTGGATCTACTCATAATGTTACCCAATTACTGGAGTAAAGGTACTACAAGTAGGATCACAACTTTGTATCATTTTCCTATCCAAGTCAAATTTTGTAGAATTTTTACTATTTTCCTGTAGTTTATTGATTCCATAGTAGAGATTCTTGATTTTAGAAGAAATGTGTAGCTGGTTGAAAAACAAACTTAAAGACGAAATAAGTACCAAAAGAAAATTGAAATTAAAATCACACCAACTATGCTTAAGCACTACATTAAACATTATTTGTCCAATCAAAAATCAACTAAACATGTGATGAGAGGCTACGATGATATGATTCAACTTCCTTGGTAACCTTAGGGAAACGGAAATGATGGAAACATAACACACATAACTCCCTCAGGTGCTTGAGGACCTGAGGAGCTAATCCGTCACTCCAGGTGCCCAACCCCTAATTTAACCTAGAATTTAGATGTATTAAGCCCAAAATCGCTCCCATGACAAGCCATGGATGCGACTGTAACCCTATATTTGCTCTCAAAGGCTTGCCTACCAGTGACCAAAGACCTAATTTGTTAGTGTTATGCCAGCGACTCCAGGATTTGAGCCACTTTTCAAGCCTAGAGCCCAGGTCACTGCCAAAAATGGAACCATCTCTTTAAATGAGTAAAATAACATGGAAATTATTAGTAAAGAAAATACTTGTTCAAGAACTTTACTGGACCCCTACTAGCCATGATAGGCATTTTGTCAAACACTTAGTAAATGTGCAACCTACAGGTGTAAATAATAGATATGAGCATAGGGGTCTGTTACTTATATGAGATTCACTATGAAGCACTGTCTCCTTATCCCATTACCCACTACTTCATCGATTAGGTCATAGATACGTCGATTATTCAATAACAAGTAAGAACATGATGATATCCGCTCATAGTTGTTGTCATAAAACATATAAATAACCAACATAGTAGGGACATAAATACCAATGAAATCATAGGCATATAAACCACATATAATCCATCTTAATTCTCATATAGATAAAAGGGTAAATATCCTTTTGTTAATATGAGAAATCCAAACCTGCAATGAGACTTCTACTTTCCACGAGACTCTAGAATCGCTGGGTGAAATGTCTCTTCAGTCATTCACCCTCGTACCATATTCCAAGCATGAATGTTGGATCTCATAGAACATATGAATCAAAAATCATATAGGGCTTCCAGAGGCCATCCTCCTCAACTGATCAAAAAGATATTCCACCACCCAGTCGGAAAACACCAAAATCATCATCAGATTGGTCTCCATCCAAGCCTTCTAGGGATATGAGAGTGATTGTTCCAACCAAGGCTTCCAGGACTAGTAACTCAACCCACTGCTATCACCAAGCTTCCATAGCATTTATCCAACCAAGGCTTCCAAGACTAGTAATTAAACCCAAGTTGTTACAGGGCTTCCAAAGTGTTTGTCCAACTAGGGCTTTCAAGAACTAATAACTCAACACAACCTACGGAAACATGAGAACCAAAAAAAATAGGAAATGAAAGTAAACCCACAATCACCATGGTTATCTAGGAAATGGCAGGGCTAGGCAATCCATTGTTAGCCTAGGAAATCCTCCATGCCAATGACATATCACCACCAAGAAACCACATGCATTTTCCATGCATGCCAAAAGTAGTGAAGGAAACATACATGCAACTTGGTACTTGCAAGAAAATATGATGTAGTTGTTGATCCCAATGTCTTCTTGCACTTTCCTACTCTTCCTTTGACTAGTTTCTCAAACAATCCGAGTATACCAAACCCTTCGAGAGTGCTCCAATAAAACTCTAATTATCTAAGAGTATGAGAGAGAGAGCTCCAAAACTGAAATAGTCAATCTTGCCCATTGATCCTCAAAATCCTCTTTATTAATGAGGCCTCTATTTTCTTCATTTTACATTATTTTCCTTCATTTTCCTTGTCACATGCAACCATTACCTTCCACCTTCCTTTTCTCCTAATTTCCATTATTTTCATAAATAAAATGTTAATTAATGCTTCATGCCTTTCCAAAACCTTATCCATTGGTTTACCAATTTCCTTAGCCATAATAAACCGACTCAACGCCCATCAGGATATCTCCCCCACCATTCATCTTGAAATACGTGTCCCATCACCGTGGCCATATATATATATTCACATGGCATTTTGACCAGAGCTATTACAGAACCCTCCCACCTGGGGGAACACCATCCTTGATGTTCAATGATACCTATAACCAACAACACTTCTAAAAAATAACATACTTCCCATGGAGCTTTATACCATAGTTCATTGTAGTATTTACAATGACCACTGTTGAAACATGTCAAACATACCATTTACTAGAGGCTTATAACAGAAATTGTTACAATATTTATAATAACCACATATACACATACCATTTTGTTTCAAACAACAAAAATAACCATACTATCTATGGAGCTTTAGAAATCCAACTCAATACAATATTTATAATTATATAAACATATAAATATTTTCTCAACTAACAAATAAAAGGATATGAGGCCTGGATCCACAACAAGGGAATTGAGAAGCTCACACCTCCACCCTCAAGTAATACCAAGATTCGTCTCCTTCCCAGGAAGTCCAGAATTCACTACCATAGTCAAATTGCATCTGATGTGCAGCTCTATAATCCTAAGCCACTTGTCCTCTTAGTGAACGGTTACTAACTCATTATTCCGGGGTGCACTCCCAATCTTAATCTATTTCCATCTAGTAATATTAATGATCAAAGAAAATCCATCCTCGGTCTTCCCTTCTCTACTACACAGTCCCTCATGAAATCTTGTCAACCCCTTCCACGCAGTAATTCACCTTCCAAGTTCCACTGGCACCCCCATCTCGGGTAGTCCGTCCATTGGCAAGGATTCCTCACATCGGAAGATAGAAAAACCAAGGCATATCCCTGCCTCAAAACCATCATACCAGTCATAGCATGCTCATGGAAATCAATGGAAATTATTGGGTATGACTATCCCACAATGGCCTTGTTCCTAAATGCTTCACTAGCATATTGTTGCATTTTCCAATACCTTTTGTTATTGTGAATTATTGCAAACAATTTTAACCACCTAACACTGTATTTCATTCATTCTTGTATGAAGTACATAAAATCCATTAGATTTAAAATAAATTGAAATAAATTCACATCATACCTCATTGGTAGCTCACCAATAACATACATTTGCAATCTTGTTCGCTTCCTTTCACAACAAGTGAAACTAGCATATTGACCAAATGAACATGTATAAAAATATCTCATCAGGTTAGCTCAAATCATAATCATCATAGATCAAAATTATAAATGACATGTAACCATCTTAAACAAGAATCATAGATCACCCATAATCATCATTAATGATAATTATATAACACATCTATAATAAATCTGAAATAAAATACCGATACATATCCTTCATCAATCCTTACTTTTTCCTTTTTCTTATTTCGCACACACATTGAATTGGCTTCCACACTGGACAAACACCCAGTGCCTTCAACTCAACAGGTGTACATATACATAGTGTGCATCACATACGTACAACGACACATGACATACAACTCCATGCAATACATGCACCTACACGTGACATACAACACATACACCTACACCTGAGATATAGTGCAACACAATACATCTATACCCATTGTACAACACCACACAATACATGCACTTACATAATGCACATACATATTACCACATTCCCTCAACAGAGGATATATGACATGCACACAATAACACACATGCACTAGTATCATATGCAAAACATGTACATAGTACCACCTATACACCGCTGCATGTGCACAACGTGTGCACAACATCACATGTAATCATCACCACCTATAGAAAATGTACACAATGCCAAATATACACTACACCACTTGTACAACTTGTAGAAGATGCCATAAGTACATAGTACCACATGAATGACATGTACATGACACCACATGTACACAACACCACATGCATGACATTTACACAACACCACCTACACACAGTGGCATTTGTACATGTACCAAGCACCACATGCACACCACGCCATATGTACATAGCACCACATGTATAACATGCACACAACACCATATGTACATAGCACTGCATATCCAACATGTACATAGCATCATCTATACACAGAACCACATATCCAACATATGTAGAGCACCATATGCATACAAAACCACATATCCGTCATGCACACAATACAATTTATACATAGCAATGTATATCCAATATGTACATAGCACCACCTATACCCAACATCGAATATGTAGGATTCATACAACACTATTTTTACTAACACCCTATCCATAATACTGGATAAACAACATGTACACACATTGCATATGCACAATACTGCATGTGGACAATCATCCCAGATGTAACATGTACAACATGTATGACATATGCACAATAATAATACCACACATCTGAACCCACATTGTCCTTACTAGGTAACCTTGCTTCTAGTGCCTTATTCATGTTTATATTAGCATGATGAATACCACATTGCTTTCATTTCATTGATGCATCCCTTGATATAACTTGTCCATAACATAGACATAATATACTCACATAATATCAACTCATAACCACATTCTACTAAACTCATATATTTGTCATGACTACTCTTCCACTTGATTCCTCATAAACCAGGAACCTGTTCATGTCATTCACCTATGTAAGCGATCATTCCTCAACAAGAATAATTCCTAATTACCTTGTTATAAAGTGACATAGATACATAGACACATACATACATATACAGAAACATTAGCATAAAGTAATCATATTCCATGATGACCTTGTCAGATAACAACATATGTACATACATATATGCATATAATGATTAGCATAAATAAATCATGATCAAAACATAAATACTAGATATCAAGGTCAAGGTTAAGAGAACTTCCTTTATTCATACACAACCTTGAGAATCACTATTCCCAACTTAGTCAAGACATTCAACATCTAAGGTCCATTTACTTCACCTTTTATGGTTTCTCTTTTCATGTTTGTACTACCATTGTCCATTTACCATAATGGCCCCAACCAATCCTACCAATTGTAATAGTCTTACCTTCCACTACACCTACTCGAGCTTCATCCGTGTCTTACATTACTTGTTGGGTACTAAACAACTCCCCAAGCTCCATTAAATTTCGTCGTTCCCCAGCTAATTCCTAAGGAACTCAAAACAAAAGACTGGGAAAAAAACAAGAAGAAAATCATGGAAAACCAACAACAATACAACACCACAAATAAAGTAGCATAGCTATGTACTAGACACAATCAAAATCGCCATTCAAGTAGAAAAATCGTAAAATACTAACATCAAACACCATGACTCAATCCCCATGATTCCCATGGTAAACTCAACCCGAGCCTTCTTCAATATTTCATGGCAATGTCTTTGCCATGCAATCCCCTGCATCACACTACCATCAACACATAATTGTTAGTGCATAAATAAGCATAGCAATACAACGGTTACCTTATCTTATTGGGCCAAGCACATTGCTTGCAACTGAACACATCCATGCCATCTCTCAAGGGACTCCAATTACTTTGACAGATCCTCCTACAACTAGAGACTGGTTAATATACCTATCAAGTACATGTTCATGACTATAACACATATCCACATAATATTAGACAAAATAAAACTTAGGAAGACTCCGTGTCTGCAAGGTACTCATTCTTTTTGAATTAGGATTTCCAAACATAGCCAAAGGAATTCGTGTCCAAATCCTTTCTTTTAGCCTTTTTACCTTGTTGCAACCGAGGCTTACTATGTATAGTCACATCACCCGATTGTTACTTATATAAACATATCAAGTGTTGCCTTGTCAGGTTAATACCTAACATGTTACCCTGCAACTTCTCACACATGTCAACCACATGTCCCAAATATCAAGACAATCATATCTCTCAATTTGAAATCAACCTTTACCAAGACTAACAATTATGTCATAATTCATAGTGAACTCATAGTCTTTATATGCAATGCTACAACTATCAACTACCATACTCAAGTACATATCATCTTAAAACAAGATCATTTGGGCACATACTCATATTACGAAATTCATGAAACATTCTGTGAGCTTGAAACCATACCGGGTTAAATAAATTAACTACATGATGTAATAGACACCAAACCATCAAACACCCAATAGATGACACAATCAAATATCCAAACACTAAATAGATGACATAAGAAAACTCATATCTTAATGTATCTCAGGGGAGTCTATCTTGTCTGGATAATCAATCTAGTTAGCAAGATCAAACTCAAACATAAATAAGATCATGATATCCATAACACCAACTAACTAACATGTTCACATCATAGACACATAATCATTTATCATTTATGCATATAAATCACATATGTACAACCAATCTACATTAGTAACACACAATGCAACACAATAAGTCGACTCATACCTAAATTTCGTAACCCTAACCATCTACATAGGCCAATCCAATTTAGAATGATACATATGACATCAATATCTTAATGAAATAACCCTAATCATCTAGTTACTAGCATATAACAACCATATGCTATATATCATGCTCATTGACAACATATAACCAAATCTTCAATCCAATTGTCATATACCAACAAGAACTTCACTTATACCATAATCATCAACAACATATAACATAATCATCAGGTTACAACAATAGCAATGCATACAACTATAGGTTACTATCATTTATGATTATCCAATAAATCTGCATATGACTACACTAATCAACTATGATCTATCATGTACGTAACCATAACATCAAAACAAATGTGCATAAACCTAATGTATAGAAACCTAATGCATATAACAATCCTTAACATACTTACCTTCATTCTCAACATGCAAACATGTATGATGATCCACTCTTATCCCAAAGCCTAATGCTGCAACCTCATTATGACGATCGACATCTCCTACTCTCTCAACCAACACATTAGCATCATAACAACCAATAGCACCATGATGACCTAAATTTCATACCATGACTTCACAAGGCATGTTTGACCTACTATACATGCATAACTATAACGAAGACCATACGTGCATAACAACTACATATATACGTATAACATGAGTACAAAATCATATACACATCATTCTTGCTAGAGTCTAGTCATCAATGCATGACCATATCAACTGCGAAAATCATGACCTCATGCATGACAACAACAAGCACATCATGTGCACTTGAGAAGATGTCAACATTAACGGGAATAAAAAATTCATATACAACCATACACAAATGATGATGTACTCCATAATATGATTGCTATGAAACATGCGATATGCCATGTGATTTGATTATTAATTCTCAAGGGTGACCATAATGGTCAAATACCATTAGAATACTTGATATCAGTGTGGGTAGCCGAGGGAGGAAATAAGTTAACATTAATGTTGTATCATGACACAAAGTGTCAAGTTAGGCATAAATAGTTAGGGGTAGTGGATAATAGGTAGGAAAATAGCATAAGGTCTAAGTGTGCTATTGGATAGGAAGTGTGGAATAAAATGACTACATTTATAGAACAGATAGGATCGGGGTTTAAAACAAGAAATATGTTATGATAATAACCATATCCTTTAATGAAATCGATAGGGTTGGTGTTAGATATAGTTATCATATGTGTTGTGTCCCTACAATATTAAGAAAAGAAACTCTGAAATAGTCAAGAATTCATGGCCCATGGAAATAGGAATGCTATGAATTTGTCATTGCTGCCTTGATTAAAAAATTCATCTTTAAGGAAAAAATGGTCTTCCTGAAAAATAAATTATATTGATGTCAAAGTGGCGTCAAGAAAAAAAAAAAAATAATATATATATAATATATATATATATAATACATATATATGTATCTATATATATATGTATATATATATATATGTATATATAATAATATGATAATATAATATACATATATATATATATACATATATATATATACTATAATATATAAATATATAATATACTCATATATATATATATAATACAATAATATAACATATAATATTATATATATATACATATTATAATATATATACATATATATATATATATATATATATCTTTGTTTCGTACCTTATTTTCCCAAATTTTATTAGTCAAAATCATACTTTTCTAGCACAAGCTCATCAATTTGCACTGGTTAGGGTTATGACAACTATAAATTTTCACTATTAGTAAGACCAATTGGAATATGGTTTTCCAGTAATACTAGTGTTAGTAGCATCTGAAGGACATGTTTTCACTACCAAATCTTTTCTTCTTTTCTTTTATCTCTCTTTTTTTGCTTTTATTTCTTTTTAAATCAATGAACCAGAAGAATCATGGGATCATAGAGGAGACTGGAGTATCCACTTTCTCTATGACTTTCATGTCAAGTTGCATTACCAACCATTGAATAAATTCTTCTTTTGACTACTATTTTCGATACAACATTAATTGATGCATGTTTTCCATTAATGGATTTTTTTCTAGATCAATGGTACAAAGTCATACAAAACCATTATCGAACACGATCTCAATATCATAAGGCCCCAACCAACAGGTGTAGAATTTACCTTTAAAATCCTTGGAGCTCCTTAAGATAATTTAATCAATGTCGTTGTGATTTAGAAAGTTCCATGCCTACTTCCAAAGTAGTCTTCAATGTTTTGATTTCAAATTCAAATGGGAGGATAAATTTCTTTCCATACATAAAGACATATGGAGTGAAACATGCAGTGTTACGTCAAGTTAATCTATAAGCCGACAAGGCTTCTGGAAGATTCTTAGCACAATCATTATGTGTAGTTGTATAATTTTAGTCAAGATATTTTCTAGTACCTTATTAGTGTCCTCAACTTATTTGTTTTCTTAGAGATGGTAAGAAGTAGACATATGGTGCTTAATTCTAAACTTCTCGGTGAGTTTTTAAATAACCTTGGAGGTAAATTGAGTTATGTTGTCCATAAAAATTTCTTGAGGCACACTAAAAAAAAAAATATTTCCTCATATAGAAAGTTATACACTAACTATTTCGTTGATTTTGCTAAAGAAAATTCCTCCACCCAATTAGTTACATAATTTGTACATACCAAGATGTACAACTTTTGTCTTGAGGGTCGATTAATTTTTCCCACAAAATCGAGGGCCCACTTCTCAAAGGGTTCCAACATGATATAAGGCTAAAGTAGAATTTCATCAGACTATCCTAACTGACCCATTCTATAATACCTTTTTAAACTCCTAACATATTTCTTGGTATCCTTAAAAATGGTTAACCAATAATACCACTGTCACAAAATATTATTTTTGGCCCTTTTACCTCTAAAGTTTCCTCCACAAGGTTGATCATCACAAGCATTTAACACATCATAAAAATCATCCTTTTAGGTCCCTATACTACTAATATAACCCCTTATTGTTATTAGTGCAACCCCCTTATTATATTGATGCGCCCCATGTCATCGCCATATTTTTATCATTGTGCCCCATAAAAGCCCACTATTTTTATTTTTGTGCCTTAAATTATTATTGTTATGTCAGCTCTGATTACATTATGACCCCTTAGGCTCCTATATATTCGTATTTTCGTGACTACCATCCAAGAATTGTTCATCTATGTAATGTAAACTAGGTATCCACCCTCGAAGAGGCTGATTTTGAAGTCGTTTATGTATATTTTATATCCTTTTGTGGGCTAGTTTCATAACATTTGGTATTAGAGCTTTGGATTCTAGGGTTTTACAGCTCCAAACATGTCGTCGTGGAATTTTCGCTATAACATTTTTACTACAATATTTCAGAAGCTAAAAGAAAAACCCATTTGATATGAAATTTTGCTGAACCTTGGTTTTGAATTTCCAATCTTGGCTCACTATATTTTGGGATATCGCATCTCAGGAAGTTAAGTTTTTCCAAGCTCTAGAATTCCATCTCAAATAGGCCATCATGGAATTTTCTCTATAATTGTTTTTATATGAAGTTTCAGACACTGAAATTAAAATCCATTTCAGCCAAACACTTGGTGAAGCTCGGGACTGAATTTCAGATCCTTTTTTGCTATATTTTTAGAAATACAGCCCAAGACATTTAGGGTTTCTGTAGGCTCCTGAATTACATCCCAAACAAGTGACCTTGGGAGAAACGTCATAAATTTCTCTCTCGGCATCAGATTGGACTTCTGTAAGATGTTACAGAAATAAGACGGACTTTAGTTCTTTGTGTATCAGTTTGAGGTCCTAAGTTCGAAACAATGACACATGGCACTTCGCACAACTTTTCTCTACTAAAGGAGTCTATAATTAGGTCATTGAGGACGATTTGACATAATTGTTCCTTGGGGAATCCAATCTTGATCAGATTTGTGGGGTTATAAATAGGACTCAGAGGGCTACCAAAGGACACAATTTCAGACTTTCGAGATCTAAAATTACAGAGATACAGAAGATTCAAGATCGAGCTCCTAAAATCAAGAAAAATCGATGAGGAAGTTTGATGGCAAGGATCCGGTAAATTGGATACTACAAATGGAAAAATATTTTGATCTACATGGTCTACAACTATTACAAAAGGTACATATTGCATCTTTATATTTAGAACCAAATCAATTTTTATGGTATAAAGGGCTTTGTTCTCGTAAAGCACTTGTCAGTTGGTCAATTTTACACAGAACCATCCAGAACTACTCAAGCATTGAGGACAACACCTTTTGAAGGAGAGGGGCATGTTAGGTCCCTATTCTACTAGTGTAACCCCTTATTGTTATTAATGCAACCCCCTTATTATATTGTTATGCCCATGTAGTCCCCATATTGTTATTATTGTGCCTGATAGAAGCCCACTATTGTTATTCTTGTGCCCTTACATTATTATTGTTATGTCGGCTTTGATTATATTATGACCCCTTAGACTCCTATATATAGAAAGGAGGTATTGTCAATTGTATCATCCAAGAATTGTTCATATGTCTCATGTAAAAGAGGTTTCCCCCTCAAAGAGGCCAATTTTGAAGTTGTTTATCTATCTTTTCTATCTTTTTGTGAGTTGGTTTCACAACACATCTTCTTGAAAAAACCTCTGACAACTTGATCAGGTCCAGTTGTAAATAAATATCCTTGAATCTAGGAGTATTTAGCACTATCTCTTATAACTTATTATCTCTCTATAGGAGAAAATTGTTGTAGAAGCCTTCCTGCAACCGAATAATTACCAATGTCTGTGAACCATAGCATTTTAGTTGACAAGGTGAGAATGTTCTCATCAGGAAAAACATACTTTATAGAATTAGACTTATCTTCATTAGAAAGTATTGGTAAAAATTCAACAACAATATTTTCTTTTCTTGGTTTATCTATAATTGTAATGTCAACCTATTGGAGAAGAGGTAACCATCTGGTCACTCAACCATGAGTAATACATTTTTTAATAACATATCATATGGATGAATAATCACTGTGCACAAGAAGAGGATATCAAGGGTAAAATATTTTTTAATGGCATGAAATACAACAAAAAATTCTTTTTGAGTGACGATATAATTCAACTAAACTAGGGTTAGATTTTTACTAATGTAGTAAATGGAATATGCCTTTCAATCTTGTGTCTATCGTAGGACATCCCCAATGGTAATATTTGAAGCATCAATGTTGACGTGAAAGGGTAAGGACCAATTAGGAACATGAAGGATAGGGGCAGTAGACAATTTCTATTTTTGTATTGAAGACTTGTTGGCATTATTTACTCCATGAGTTGTCTGCAACCAGTTCATCAAAATATCAAAAAGGGGAGATGTTATCTTAGTGAAATATTTTATAAATCTATGATAGTATCCTGCATAACTTCTATCTTCGCAGGATCTACTATGATTCCTTCACATCCAACATAGTGTCCTAATTTGATCCCTTGGTTGAGTAGCATCTAAAACTTTGTGTTACTAAGGGTGAGGTTAGTTTCCTGATAATGGCTCAACACTCTTTCTGTATTTTTAAAGTGTTCTTTGAATTTGTTTTCCATAGATAGTAAGATCATCCATATATATTTCAACACAGTCATGGGTCAAATATAAAAATATAAAAGAAAAGATTGTTGGAAGGTTGTAGGAGCATTACAAAATCTAAATAGGAGTACTTGGTGTGCATATGTGTAATAACCCTGGTTGATTTTCCATGTAAATAACATAAGACCAAGGTCATGGGAAATGTATTTCAAGTTTAATGTGGGGAAAAAATTATAGTGTGCATCACTTGTGATTAATTAATGGCTATGGAAATTTCCAAAGGCATTGTCAAAGGAAAAGAGACAATAAATCACATTTAATTATGGAAATAAAGGAAAATAGTAGAAAAGGAAGGCAAAGAGACACAAATCCTCATGTTAAGGAAATTAGAGGAAAAACGAAGGAATATGAAGAAAAAGTAAACGTCAATAATAAAAAGGCATCATGGAAACAATTCACACATTTGATTAGTTCAATTTTGGCTTTCTCATTTCATTCTCTCATTCTCTCATAGTCTCATTGACTCAGAGAAATCTTGGAGCATTCTTGGAGCACTTTGGAATTCAGTTGGATTTGGAGAAAGAAGGCAGAGGAAGGTAGGGAGCACAAGGAAACAGTTGGATCAAAAACTACAACAGGATGGATTCTTAGGTAACAGGTTGCATGTGGATTTCCTTACCGATTTCTCAGTGCATGGTATAGGCATGTGACTCTCTGGTTATGTGTTTTTATTGGAAAGGATGTTTTCCTAGATTGAAAGTGATTTGAGTCTTTCCTTGTCATTTCCTAGGTAACCATGGTGTTGTCGGTTTTACATTTGTTTTTCTGAATAGTGCTCAGGTTCCTTATGTTTGTGGGTTGGAAAAAATCCTTTGGAAGCCCTAGAGCAACTTCGGTTGACTTAATAGTTCCTAAAGGAATTGGTTGGGAAAAACACTCTAGAGCCTTTGGTGGGTTGAGTTACTAATCCTTGGGGCTACGGTTGGAACAAACACTCTAGAGCCCTGGAAGTTTGTGGTTTGAGTTACTAGTTCCTAGACCATGAATAGCTTGGGTAGAGACTGTGTTAGTAATGTCTAGACCGTAGAGGTGGAATCATTATGATTTAGGGCTCACTTGGTCAGCCTCTGGAACCCTTGGTTAGTTTTGTTTGGTTTGATCCATGAGATACCACCTTCATGGTTAGAATATGGCGCATGGGTTATAGGCTGACAAAAAATATTTGGTTTAGCCCAATATATGGTCAGGTGGTATGTGGGAGTCCCTAAATTGGTAGGTGTTTTTATTTATGAATACTTGTAGTCATTATGCTCGTGATATTATGGTTAATTTTTCGTGGTTTCTTCTCTCATTATTTGCCAATTATATGTTGGTTAGATGAACTATACATTATATGGCTCTTGTTATGATATGATATGTTAATGAATGGTTGATGAATGCATGGGATAAAAAGTGTTATTTCATCTATAATGAGAGACCATTAGACCTTATCAATGATTCTTAGATGGAAACTTTCTATTTATGATAATATATGCACTCATGACCTGCATCTTACATGCTTGCCATGTTTGAAGAAATGTTTTTTATGGATTATGCATATTTGGGTCAATTTATTTCTTTAGTTTTGGTTGATTAGCATTTTCTATACCTTTGATTTCATTCTAGAATATTTCAGGCAATTCCAAGTAGTGGTCTAGAGGTGGGCCTGAAAAATTGGCTCAGATCCCGAAACGCTAGGCACATAAGTGGAGTTTTTTTTCCATAACCAAATGGAGGTAATCCTGTTAGTGTGGTTATCACCTCATAAATTCATGGAAGAAATATGAAGTGTGTGGTTGTGGGTCTAAGTTAGTCAAGAAAAAATACAATTCAGGGATTGGACATCTTCGGTGATGTTGACGGTACTGGAAATTCGTTAACCAAGAGGGTCTCCCTCCGTAAAAGTCCCAATTATGCTTCACACCATTTGGTGTGGGAGCCCTTACACAAATAAGGCTCAATTTCCATAAGTTCTTAGAGATTTTCCTTGGCTACAATGGTCAACACAAGAGAGTAATGTACATGTACTTTTAGATGAGAGTATGCATTGAGGAATTTTCAACTGAAAAATGTATGAAGGTTCTCCTACCGAAAGGGGGAGAAACATGATCCTTCGAAAGAAGAGTAATATTGCTAATCTAGTAAACACATTTGAGCATACACATATTAATGAATCATTGGACAAATAGCGGAATAGTTCATATATAAGCAACGATTGTTAAACCACATACAACACACCTTCACCAAGATAAGTACCAAAGGCACTGAAATAATTAAATTTCCTTAGTACAGATGAAAACAACATACTTCAAAAACATTCAAAGAAACGTCTTACAATATTTATGACATATGCACGAATGTTTGTTAGCTCAGTGAGCTTTGAAATTAAGAAACATTTCCAACATACATAGGTACAATGAGTGACACTAGCTCCAATAGTGGAGTGTTAGGGAAACCACTTTCTCCTAGAAAAGAAATATATTCCTCTCTAATTCCTGGTAGTAAGCGTTAAGGTGAAAAGTCCTTCGCATGATATATGAGGGTTTATATATAACAAATGTGGTGACCATTCGCCTTCCTTGTGACTCCTAGACTACCCTCATGATTGTTTGACTTCACTTTGATCTTTTGACTCCTTCATGACTTTTCACATTCTATAGATGACTCTCCGACTTCTACTTTACATTAGATTTCTAATACATTGAGATTACATAATCCAAAAATGATGTGGAAACTGATGACGTGACACCTTGACATGACATGACATGACATGGCATTGATGAAATGGGTTGTGTGATGATATGGAAATGTCAATTTGTTCTTGTTGTTCTATCTTTATGTCTTCTTGAAATATGGTACATGGTCTCCCTCTTCCTCCTCCATAATTCTTGAAGATAGGGAGTCTTCAGTATGATCTTTACCTCCAAATCCTACCGCAATCTGGTTTCCCTCTTTATTTTCTTCATTGACAAACTTGTCTTTGCAACTACAAAGATTTCTTCTCAAAAGGTATCCTCCTTCATCTCATTCATCATCATCCTGTCATAACATGATGTAATACCTACAACTGAAATCCACTCATGAGAAGAAAACATCATTCTAATAAAGACCTTGTCTAACATTCTTCATGACAAAAAATAACTCAGATAAAAAAGAGTGTTGGGATGTGATATTGGATCAAGGATTGTGCATTTGTGCAACTAATTAAGTGAGGAGCCAAGACTGACCCTTCAAATTACACATTGTGTAGTTCGTGCAAGCTAGGGAAAGATAACAACGTAGTTGAGGGGCTTAAGGAGTCATGCTTGAGGCTTGAGGCTTAATCTTGCCCACTATGTGGTTATATAGGGACAAAGGCCTGGGTTTGATCTGATTTTGCGTTATTATATTTCTATGCTAATATTCTCATCACAATACAAAAATGTGCTTGAGGTTTGTACTCCAAAATAACAAGTAAAAACATGAGTTTTTATGTGTGTTTTCTTAAGTTAATTTCATGAAAAACTTTAAAAATTAAATCAAAACACTGAATGGAAGAATACATCAATTAGTAATACACCAACCATTGTTAAAGGAGTTCACCCCTCCAAGGCTATATCTCCTTGGATCGTCTCTAAAGGCACAATCCCTTCTCATTATGCTCAATGTCTAGAAAAGAAGAGTACATAAACTGTTGAAATGGAATGGATTGTTTCTCCTTCAAAGAAACAACTTCTACAAGAGTTATCACTCCATACACATGTTAACCTACAATCAAGCATGCAAACCTTAAGAAAACATGGGAATCTTACACCATGACCCCATATTCCAACTTCAAAGAGCATAAACAGTACCACAATCCACTTGCAGTACATAAACAAGTCTCTTCTCCAAAACACATATAGAGAAAAGAGGAATAAAAGCTACAACACTGATGTAATCATCATTGGAGAAAGAAAATGGATGCTCAAAATCCCCTACAAGGTCATCTCCACATTCAAACTCCTCCATATACTAAATCAACACTGAGGTTGACCATGTTACCCATAAGTTTCAATTTGCAAAAAGCCTATCTAGAAGTGCTCCTTTGATCCACAGACCTATTCCAATCAATCCAAAATATCCTAAAATGGATACCTAGCCTTTGTTTTCCTCCAATTTCGTTGAAAACTAAAGAATTTATGACCTCTCCTAGTTTCTCCACTATTCGCTCCATAATTTTCACCAAATGCAACATTATCCTACAAATTCACCCCATTTTCCGCTAACTGAGAAACAAATTCCCTGGATTTTAGGCGGGTTTGTAGGACCATTAATTTTGCCACCTAGGCTTTATAAGCAAAATATGGATCATATGGGGGGCATTGCATAGGGTCTAGCCCCTAGTGCTAGCCCCCTCCCTTCGACGGTCACAGTTAATGGTAGCAGTCAGCAGGAGCATTAGCATGTAGAGGGCATGTCCAAAGGTCAGTGGTGGCAGTTGTTGTTACGTAACTTTTGGCAGTTACTATAGGCTAGCGGATATGTGTTCACATAGGGAGGGCAGTTAAGGCTGTCGACCACCCAAACTTAGTGGATAAACCCTTTAACATTAACCTGATTCCATTCTATGTTAAGACATAAGGTGTAGGTGGATTAGAAACTTGTTGCACTATGCTGTGGGAGGTCACGAGTTCGATCCTAGCCTTTGACCTATCTTTCCATACAAAGTTTTAATTGGCCATTAGGAGGACACATGGCAACCTCCAAATTAGCCACGTGTCACCTCCTGATTGGCCTAAGCCCCAACACATGGACCAATAGGACTTTTCCAATTCAATGGAATATTTTGGGAATATTCCTTTTGCCAGCTAGGCAGTACAGATGCCTAATCAGTCAGCCACCTGCAAAATTTTTACCTCTTTGACAAAGTGAACAAATCATGTTTCTGGGATCATATGGTGTCCTTTTTGTGTGAAGCGAGTTGAACCAGATTCCATATGACGAGATATACATAGTCTTTCAGGTTCCAATTAATTTTAAAAAAATTGATTTTTTTGGCAAATTTTGAGCTCTTGATCAAGATTTCATAGTTAAATAGTTCATGTGATCAAGCTGGAGGCTTGATACTTGATATTACGTAGTGTGTAGAGGAGGTTGGTGGAAGGAAGATACTACGGAGTTTTGGAGATCAAGGGTGAAGAATGAGCACTAAGGCTATGTAGTGCACTATTGTGGAAGGAACATAATGCACATTATTCAGTTTCGAGAGGCAATTTCCAGTCTTGATGGCTAATACTGCATAATGCATAGTTTAGCAAGGCTGAGTGAGGTCTAATTTCTTGGTTGAGAAATTCTCCTGATTTGGCTAATTGGGGGATAACTAAGGCCAAGGTGAAGAAGGATAAAAGTTGAGCATGATCACACAATGAGAATAGTTGATGACACAACACTGATCACTCAGAACACATGAATAAAATTATTTTCCCAATGTGATAACATTGTGATAGCTTTCCCAAAGTGTGACACTAAGGCTATACTTTGCAATGATAGGGATGACACTTCTGTGACAATACATGAAACTTTGGGAATGAGTGTAATACATTTATAGATGATAAGAATGACTCATTAGCACAAATATCACCCCTTGAAACAAACTAAAACTACATTTGTGTGATGTACGATGCTTTCCATGTTCAAAAGATGACACTTGCAATAGTAAGAGGAAACTGCAAACGACACTTACAAAGTGTGAATAACATTGAAAGTGAAAAATGCTAGAATGAATATACAACAAAAGGGACACTTATTAAAATAAAACAAGCAAAAGTGATAGACGTAAACATGAAAGTGACACTTGCAAAAGTGAAGGTGCGTAAAAGTGAAAGTTGGAAAACACTCATTGAAGTAGAAGAATGATTGCAACCAAAAGTGAGAGACTTTCAATAAGAGTGCACATTAACTATCAACATAGGTTGAACTTGCACAAGAACTATATTGATGGACTTTTGGTATTCCTATTCAAGCTTACATAAAAAAGTGTGCCCATGAACATTTTGCAGACTGAGCATGTGTGAGTAGGTTTGTTTGACACTTACAAACTGAGAAGAAGGCTAGAATACTAAACAAAGTACCGATCAACCATAAAGTTACTATGGAACAAACAATCATAGGATCCATAGTAGGCTCCAAAATTCAAGTGTAGAGAAAACTTTTGAGGGTGCTTACTGTAGTGACATCACTTGGAAACACACTGGTAGAACTCCAACTACTATCCCTTGGTCTAATTCTTTTTGTAGGGCATATTTGTTTAGGAACTATTCATTCATCGTACAGATTACTATGGCTTTGCCACTTAACCTGGTTATAGATATAGTCCCCTATATCGCTTTCTTTACTGAAACAATTAATAAAGCAAACCATATTCCAATGTTCTGATTCAGGAGAAGGGTAATGTAATTCAAGATCATTGGATATTCATAGTATGAGTTTTCATCTTTTGTGTTTCTCGTCTACTAGTGGGCCTAGACAATACCTCGATGAATTCACTTTAATAATAAAATCACGTGTTCACTTTCAACAAGCCTACATAGTACCCCAGTAAAGTTACTTGCTTCAAATCCCTACGTAGGGAACCTTTCTCTTCTTTCATCCTTTATTTATTTTATTTTACAGGATTGTGCTTCAGCACTTATTTATTTCATGGGGTGGAAGAGGGATCCCAACTTATTGAAAGATGAACAGGTTGTTCCTTCAAATAAGAATATAGAAAATGTAGGATATGAGTTTTCTCATTAATATTTTCCCTTTTCCTTCTCTATTGATTGGACAACATGGAAAACACTAAAACATAAATAAACAGGGATAGAAATGAGGCTCCTAGGAAAGATACAATTTTCGTGGTTTCAAACAGAGATCTCCTTACGTGAGAATTGTATTTTCCATCAAAACATCACCGATCAAAAGGTATGAACCAAGACAAATGAGAACTAAAGGTTAGACAAATGTTGGAGTGTAACATGACCCTTTTATATTTTTCCACATTGTCTTTCGAGTTGAAGGGAACATCCTTCATGCAAATTCTCATTAAACAAAACACAAAAGAAGAGACAATGAACAACAAGGAAAAAAAATCAAAATGACAAATAAAATGGAGGCTAAAGCAAAAACAGAGTGCAAGACAAAAGTTAGGAAACAAAAGAAATACTAGAAAAGGTGAGTGTTGGATGAATATGCAAGGGAAACTAGATTGTACTTAGACCTACTCCTAAACTAACTAGTTAGAAGGTTAGGCTCAAGTATAATTAAATCTCCAATGTAGCCATAGTAGCTTATCCTAACTGACATACACAAATATATGACCAATTAAAATAGATATACAACAATATGCGATGAAAGATAAGATCTTGGATAACTTGCATAAAAAATTGAAGGTCTTTATTGTTTGTAAAAAGACATCATACAACCATTAGTTATAACCAACTTTCAATTTTACCTTTTCAATGAAAACCATAATAAAATAAACCTTAAAAGGTTCTTGTGAATGTATATTCATCTATATTTCCCACCCTAGCAAGTGTGAGAAAAGATCGAATTTTTTATTTGTGACAGAGCTTTCCAGGTAAGATTGCTCCAACCATTTAGTAACTGTATCCTGAAATTGGAGACAATCCTCTTGAAAACACCTATCTCATTGAAAATATTAATATTCCATTAAAGGTATGAGATCGGGCTGAGAATCTTGTGAGGGACAATCAATATGATCATGTTTGAAGTGCTTTCCAAGATAGTGAGGGCCTTACATAACCTTCAACGAGAGTTGAAGTGCCTCAACTCTTTCACAAGTATTTGAATAGTGAGGTTATAAACGATAGATATCAATGGATATAGAACAAATGTCATTAGATAGGTTTGTGAGAAAAAAAAGTTGGAACGGTCATCAAGATCAAAATTATGATCAAAAGGACCGATCAAAGCACACGATTCTTGATTTTAACACAAAAAGGATAGGTTTCTCTTAATAGTTTTACAAATTCTATAAATAATATAATCATCTTCCTCTCTTGACGAATCTAACAAAACATTTTCTTGTAACTAGTTAGACACTACACTAGCATTGTAATTGTCATGAGAAGTGGAAAGGAATGCTAGTATAGAAAACACATGAAACTAGTCAGGATACAATGAGTGGAGAAGAATTTTGTTTGCCAAATAACTCATGAATTCACTAGCATTCAAGAGAATGTTAGGCATGATGAAGAAAAATATTAGTTGTATAACTTTCACAAGAAAAACTAGGAGATGAGTATTCTAAAATGCATCTGATAAGCATGATTCCTTTAATCAAAGAGAGTCCTTGAAATGATCAATTTTGTGGTTCCATGACTCTATGAGTGATATACACTCCAAACCTAATTTAAGTACAAGAGCCTTACATGGGGATGAATCAACTGAAATGGAATCTTGAATCCCATCAAAAATTGAATATATATCCAAAATTCCACACATCTTTCAAGAAGGAATTTACATCCAGTGAAACTATGCAAAGAAAAGAATTTTGTGAGAAAAACAAAATCTGAATTAGTTCTAGGATCTTACACGAGTCAATGCATTCTGACATAACCATAAATGAAAGTTGAGCTTCCTCAAAATCTTGACAAGTCCCGAAACTTCCAAGGATTGTAAAATTACATTTTGAAGATTGAGTCAAGTCATGCATGGTGTGCGAATAGCTACTACCAGCAATTTCAATAGGACCACTATTAACTGAATTGTAGCCATCTCTATCACTCATTTGACAAAATTTTACAATTTCAACAACCAGATTAGTAAGTCTAAGATTCCTCAAATTGAAAATTTAGAGATGTATGAATCAAAGAAATTTGATGACCAAGCTAATTTGAAGAGTTGTGCTCATGCAGAACTAAAAAAGGAAAGGAGTAGAGTGGATACCTCAATGATTTGATTGTTTCCTTTTCCATCATGCCTAACTTCACTACCTTGTGTCAATTGAGAAGTTAAATCATCAGATGAAGAAGTTAGAAAGCATGACATATCTTCATCACAAGTATATGTATCACAATTAGGAGAGCACAAGGGATAGTGAGATGAAGAGGAAGCTTCGATAAGAACATATTCTCTGGATGGATTAGATTCCAAATCTAATTATTTGAAATCAAAATCTTCTCTAGAAATTGAAAGATCAATTGGTGTAGATGGTAACTCATCATCACATATGTTAATGAAGTCAAGAATATTACAATGATGGTTTCCCATGACCTCTCATTCCAATGTCTCATTCTTATTCAATTTATTCCTCTGGATCTCAATCAATTTCAACATCTTTATTCCTTAGATTCCATTACTCCTATATTGTTAATGTCAGATCTTCCAATTATTGATTATATGCACCTTCTCATCTTACTCCTCTTCTTCGCAGTGACATCCCTCAATGTTGTAGATGTCTTACGAACATTCATAGATGTCACTTCCAGGTTTTGTATCCCAACTTGTCCCTTCAGCAGTCTTATTAAATAGGCACCATATAGTGTGTTATGTCACCTTATCTACATATCTCATGGAAGAAATTTAAGGCACAATCCTTAGGAAAGAAAACCTCACTTGGATACCACTTGATATAGTATCATGGTTTTGCGAGACTTTAGGAGAGTTCAAGATATTGGCACTCTATCATATATGATCAAAATACATAATTGATTTAAATATCTCTAATAATACTTTAAATATAATATATAAACTAGTACTTAATACCTACAATGAGTATTGCATCTTTGTCAAAATTGAAAACTTCGCATCACTCTAACTCAAACAAGAATATATGCATTGGTACATAAAATTTATACAAACATAAGTGTGTCATAAAACATCAAGAAATAATCAATTAGTAATGATTATATTGACATCATGACACTTTTACAATCAAATGTTTGGAATTTTATATTCATTTATGTGAAAGAGTTTTTTTACTAGCAGGTTAGTTATGTTTATTAATAACAAACCCATATGTGATATAAGAATTATCATTAAGAAAAAAAGTCCATAATTACCCAAAATTTAAGTTGTAATGGGTATACCTCATAACCATTAGTAAACATTTGGTGCAAACCATTAAGACTGTGGACCTATGGTGAAGCACCTCCAACAATGTTTTCTTTCGAGATAATAAGTTTTTTCTTTAAAAAAAATATATCATAGACTTATGTAAATCTATGAACAAGTCAACTAGGTAATATTTTATCTCAACATTGTTATCATGTTCTTATAGCCAACCACACTTCTTATGGGCAAGCCTTCTAACAAATGTACCAAATAAGCATGTATCGACTTGTTTCCCATTTTTAAGGCATAGATCATCTGTGCATTTCCTCCATTGAATGTTGATCAGACCCAAACAAATATAGTTTAATATGATGTGATAAAAATCCCATGTCTCATCAAACTAAAATACGAGGAGCAATTCCAGTTTCATGTTATGTGATCAGAATCCCATGTCTCCTAAGATTAAAATATGAGGAGAACTTTTTTCTTAGAGTGGGAGTATTTATAGTGATCTATCTACCAATTATAAAAAATAATCTATTATACATTAAGTGTTTCGAGTTCTCAAAAAACAATTTGGTCTTATAGTGCTTCCTCCTTGTGCATTGTTTGGTAACCCATTTAAAAGTACTTCGTACATGCTAACTCAAATCAAGCTCCATTCTATTAATTGAAAGGGCTCTAAATAATGGGGGAAATTTAAAATTTGACCATTTCACTATGATAACATCATATGTTATGAATGGTTTGAATTTTGTTTTTGTTTGTATACATATCATTATTTTGTTTCTTGAGGAAGAGCGCTAACACAAAGTTCTTCCATGTACCATATCCAACGATGTTATTTATGATTTGAGTTTTGTTTTGGCTTGTTTACATATTATTCTATAGTTTTTTAGGTGTAGGCTAACACTGGCTTTTTTATTATCTATAATTCAAAATTATCCAATGATTATTGTTAGCAACTAATTTCTCTTAATTATTTTTCTTTATTGAATATTTTTCATGTGAATGGATAAGCAGGTATAGGTTTTAAAAATATAGCTCTAGTTCTTTATTCCTATTTCAACATATCAATGTACTAGTCCCTTATATTTATTAGTTTGAAACATCTCATTAGGTTTTGTTTAGAATTAATATCTTCTTACTAACTTATTGTTTGAGCAACATTAGTAGGTAGTAGAACTAAAATTTGAGCTTAAAGATAAGGAAATTTATGTCTTGTGGAACAAGTAATATAAAGTGTATTTACACCTTATGCAGGAAGGTAATTTTATCTCAAATATTGAACTCATGGTTTATTACTATATATCAAGGATTAGAATGGAGGGAAATGGAAAATATCTTACTTATCAAATATAATGTGAGGAAAAAAAATTACAATCTTATTAGTTATATTATAATTAGGATTTATGTTGTTCAGATGGATAGGCCTTATGTTGATGGTTTACAAATTATTTTCCATCATAGATTAAATTTGAAAATACTTGGAGAAAATTGTATGATGGTCCCCTAAAATAAATATCAAAACAATGGACAAGCATTTTTATTATCCCTGGGAAGGAAGGAAACTAGCCATGGAACTATAGATTACTAGGCTAGAGTAGAGCATTGTCGCAGTGATAAAGAATGTGACATGGTTGTTGTCACTAAAGCATAAGGAAGCACAATCAGTTGAGAGTGAACATGGAGAAGCATACACAATTTGAAGAATAAAAGGATGGATAGGAATATTCCAAAGGTGACAAGCCTAGAACATAGGATAATGCAAAACTTTTTCTTCATCTTCTAATATTCCTTCAAAATTCAAACTAAGTTTCAAGTACCGATTTTTTGTGGTCAAGATAATGAGAATATTTGAATATATGGTTGAAATATGTCCATGATTGTGAAAGGATAAGATTTCAATGGACTATAAAAATCATATTTTCACACCATATGCCTTGAATAGGATGAGCTCATTACAGGGTAGTACTATTATAAAGAATGTGGAAAATGCTTAAAGGAGTACACCTGAAGAAAGAAATAAAAATGGATATACCTTTATAAGGGCCGTGAATAATGGTGGTAAAATAGATTGGAGGACTATTTAACCATATCTATTTTTAATTGTTCTTTCTTAGTGTGAAGTAAATAGATCAAGTGAGCATGAAGACTTTCTATGTCTAATTGGACTCTAAAAACGGAAATCTGTAAAATGGATTTGAGGTGAACTAATTCACAAAAGGGGAGGGATTCTAAAAAAATGCAAACATTCTTACATAAATTGTCACACAAATAAAAATTGTTAGAAGCTTAATTAAGAATTGTGTCTAAATAGAGAAAAATCCCAGAAGGGGTGAAGTAATGTAACTACACATGCAAATAAAATAGTGATAGATACCACCATAAATGTAGCAATAGTCTGAGCCATACGTCAGCAAATGAGGATGGAAAGGGACATGAATGCACTACATTGAATCATGATTCAAGAAGATAATTAATAGGTAAATGGTTCATTTGATAGTCATTCTTAGCATAATTTTATTTTTAAAATAATTGTTCATGATATTATTCTAAAATCTCACTATCCATACAACCAAGTTCACAAGAAGATTACCACATAAATATACTATGAGAAACATCTAACTCTATAAAATAAAAAAATGTCATTATGCTAGTGTAAGTGGAAGCCACGTGGTTCTATGTTTAAGTGGACCAACTTTTATAGATGAAAATCATCCCAATGAAAGATGTGATGTGGAAGGGATATAAGCCAAACACAAACTACCTAAAACTCAAATATAAGGGAAGACAATCCATAAAAATAGGGACCAATGTTGTTGTTATGAAAAATGACGAAGAAGGAAAACTTGTTGTTTTGATTGCTAGCCACACTCTTGACCACCTATTCACTCACCAAAATTATGTAAAATCCCCCAACGAAAAAAGAAAAAAACACAAAAGCAAAAAACAAAAAAAAACATAAGAAAAGAGCATTGCAAAAAGGAGATGAAGGTTCAGAAATACTTAACCCTCCATACACTCCAAACTATTTATTAAACATATCAATAAAACTCTCATTTTTCCTATAGAAATAGATTGCTAATAGCATAAACACACTAGATACTTCATAATTTTATATAACCACTAGATGAGCAGTGCTTTCAAGCATTACTTTCCCAAATTAGATTTCGACAATTGACCATTTCACATGGTCCACTAGTTTATACATTAATTCAATATTAATTTAATTGTATAGTTATTCTTTAGTGTATCACACTCTTTCCCCTAAAATACTTAGTGCAGTGACATTGCCCATCATTTCCATTGAACGAATGATAAAATCCACAAATGATAAAGTAAGCTCAATGCTTTGTTTCTGTAAACACTTTCGTTCATTGTTGCATGTTTTCTTGCAATAAATCGATTTGTACTTATGCTTTCGATTTGTTGAAGTATAGAGATAGGTAAAGGATCTGATAGAAGAAAAACAGCACAAATTACATTGTAATTTTGTTAGGGAAAAAGACTGGTAGGATCAAATTTGAATGTGAATCGGGGAATTCTACAATCTAAAGAAAATTCCAAGAAATATGTAACCTTCTCAAATGGAAAGGCCACTTTTTCTTTCTTAAAAAAAGAGACCGAAAGAAAAGCATGATTTATAGTTATGTTTATTCAATCTAGAATTATTTTTATGTGACTTTAAGAATATTTATGTGGGTACTATCTTAGATATTGACTTAAGTACAATGTCATGATTAAGGTCAATCAATAATTTTAAGGACAGTCAATATTTTTGGATGTATACTATCCTGTGGATTAATGGAGATATAGTTCTAGAAATATTGATCACCATCTTGATTGCCATTTCATTGCTGAAACAAATAGTAATCATTTTTTTCACATCCCTTGTGAATTAGATGTTTTGGTTATCACTATTTTGATTACTATTTCATTGCTCAGACAAATAGTAATCATTTTTTTCATGGCCCTTGTGAATCAGTTGCTTTGGTTAGGACATTATA
Source organism: Pinus taeda (assembly GCA_000404065.3). Lineage (NCBI taxonomy): Eukaryota > Viridiplantae > Streptophyta > Pinopsida > Pinales > Pinaceae > Pinus > Pinus taeda. Next base: position 230,766 of record APFE030863166.1, on the reverse strand, counting down.
TAAAAATATAGCCCTTGTGAATTAGTTGGTTTGTTTAAGACATTATACAAAAATAGTTATGATGCTTGTTCTTTACATCTGATAGCTCATTTAGAAGCAATGTGTACATGATAACCTAAGTCAAAATCTTGTTTTTATTGGTGTGTTATTTTAGAAATAGAAGCAAATAACATAGAAGTGTTTTTTTGGAGAATAAAAATTATAAAGTGCCTTTTTCTTTTTCTTAATTTTTGTAAGTGATCAAGCGGTGTGTTATTTTAGAAATAGAAGCAAATAGCAGAGAAGTGCTTTATATGGAGAATAAACATTATAAAGTGTTTTTACATTTTCATAATTTAAGTGATTAAGCACTTGACATCAATAGAAAGCCTCTTTTATATTCGCCAATGCATAGTGTTTACAATCTAAAATTGATAAGAGGATATAATAATTTATTTTTCTAATTACTAGAATGGCTTTAACAATTTTATATTTTTTTACCTATCATGAAGTTTGATAGTTATAAAGAAAATACAAAATTAGATGCTTGAACAGAAGCAAAAAAAAGTTTTTTTTTTTTCCACAAATCAATGCTTCAATAGCATAATCACAATCATATCTCCTCACTAACGAATCAGGAAGGTGTCAAAGTCTAGGACAACTAAAATATCGCTCATATGCTGGTAAGATACTATAAATACCTCTAAACTAGCCCCATGCCAAAAATCTCAGAAGCTATTCACAAAAGGGTGTAGCATAGTTCTCCATTAGTCACCAAAGAACTAAATGAAGCTCTCTACTCAGAAATATCCATTGGCTCTCTTATTAGAAATATCCATTGACTAAGTGGAGGTAGTAGTTAAGTCTTGTAAGAAAGCCCCTCGAATTGATAGCTTCATAATCAAAATGTACAACCAAAATCAACTTTATAAAAATCAATAGGATTGAAGATGATGATGTCAGCCATGGGATGATTCACCATTTTTGGAGTAAAAAAGTAAAAAGATTAGAAAATTAAAAAATAACAAAACTACCTTTTCAACTCATATTTTCAACTTATCTCCCAATAGTTTTACTCAAATTTTGAGCAGGATCACTCGTTGGATGCATAATTGAATTCCTCATCCAAGGAGTACCAATGTTGCATACTTTTGATGGACCTTGCTACCCGAAAAATGAGAAATACATGAAAAGTGTGATTGCAATCATGTTTTTTCATGTATTTCTCATTTTTCGTGTAGTGGGGTCAATGAAAAGTTTGAAAAATGGGCACTCATTGAATGAGGGATTAGATTCCACATCCAATGAGTGTTCCTAACTGAAATTTTAGAAAAACCATATAAGATAACTTGAAAATACGAGTTGAAAAATTGGTTTTTTTTTTTCTTTTTACCCTCTAAAATTTGGTGATGTAATCTAATCTTAGTTTATTATTACCACTATTATTTTATAATATACCTTAAGAGGCTCATTTTAGACCTTAAAATTTCTCTAATGAGACAATTTTCAGTTTCGTTGGTCAACAATTGGTCATGCTATGTCGAAAAATGTGGAGCGACTTAGGAAGTTATCTTTGAAAAAGGAAACAGTGGAAAACTCTAGTAGCTTCTAGCCCATAGCTCTATGTAATGTTGTCTATAATGTTATCACCAACTAATTTCCAATAGCCTTAAGCCTCTCCTTCCTATCACCATTTTAGTGAAGGAAACAAGATATGTGGAAGGGCATCAAATTTTGGATGGTGTCATGATTTCTCATGAAAGCATTCACTCCTTAAAATCCTCTAAAAATATTTGTGTTCTACTAAAACTAGACCTCTCTAAAGATTTCAACAATCTCAATTGGAATTATCTCTTCAACATTCTTCTTCCATTTGGCTTCTAGCAAGAATGGGAAAAAACCTTATCTCTTCAGCCTTTTTGTCCAATATGCCTAATGTCCCTCCCACTAACTCATTCAAGGCCTCATGAGGACTCTATAAAGGATATCCAATCTCCCCACTCCTCTCCATCTTAGTAGTGAATGCTATAAGCAAATCTCTAAAAGAAAAAAATGCAAGGAAAAGAGTAAAAGCATTAAATCTCTTTGGAGAATATCTTCCTCTATCACAACCACAATCTTTGGATGATACCAGGGATATATGCATCGCAACCATTTAAGAAGGCAAAATGTTTTCACATATTTAGGAGGATTTATCTCTTGCCTTAAGTAAGGAAATTGAAACAACTAAATCTCAAGTTTTTCAAAGCCATATTGCAAGAACACTTGGTTTCCAAATCAATAAATTTCCCTCAAAATTCTTGGGAGCTCCATTGGTTGTTAGCTCACTCAAGCTTATATTATCGGAGGATTTCATTAGGAGATTCAACACAAGTTAGCCAGTTGGACCTTTAACTCACTAAACATGGAAATGAGGTTAGTTCTCCTAAAATCATGATGACAGGATGGGTATGATGATAGGATCTACCCATCTACCTTTGCTTTCTTGTGATGTCTCTGTCCATCCTTTGTTGTATTCATATCTTGCAATGTTATTTGTTGTGGTATGGTTCCAAATTGGAAATAAAATTGTATTTAGTGGCATGGGATAAGCTTTGTGGGTCCAAACTAAATGGGGTTCTTAGATTAAGGGAGACATCAACACTAGACATGGTTCCTAGAACCCAAATCTAGTGGAATTGGCTTCAAGAAGATAATGACTTATGCAAGCACATATGACTAAGGAAATATGTAAAGCACACTCCATTTAAATATCTCATTAGAACAACCCCCTTGAGCAGAATCCTCCATATGAAATCTAGAAAAAAGAGAATGAAACTGATTCAACAACACTACTTCTAGGAAATTCAAGATAGATAAACATCTATAGTATGGGAGGACTCATGGAAACATCTCCCTAAACTTCAAGACAATGACAACTTAATTACAATTTAACACCATATGTCTTCCAAAGGACTGCTGAAATTCAAAGATTATTAGATCCTCTAGCTCCATCCAAACATGGCAACAATGATTACACTCGAGGAAATGGTTTTCCAATCCTAAAGAGAAAATATGGTAAAATTTTTGGTAGAATATACAACAAAGACTCATTCAAATCTCTAATCTATTAAAAAAATTGTGGTGTTGATATGAACCACATGGCTTCTTCTCCATACAAGAAGAATATGACATAGAAGTACATTAAAATAAATATTAAAAAATTCCATCTGCTGCAGTATCTAGCATAGGAACCTAAGGCCAACAATTTCAGCATTCTTGTGGCTCTTAGTTAAAGGAAAGACCCTAACCTCGGATATCATTCAAAAGCACAAGCATATAAACCCTTTATGTTATTATTTTTTCCTCCTTTATTATGAAAATGTGAAGCATCTATTCAATATTTTTCCATAATATTCATATATTCATCATTTTAGACACAAGCATAAAGTCATCAAATCATGATCTATACAACATTCCTAACACCACTAAAAATTTGAGGGCTCGGGAATTTAGTAATCAAATTCGAAATATCTGTGAAATGATCATCGAAGAGTTGTGCATCAGGAAACACTTTCTCCAAACCCCTAGGCTCATTCCCATTCTCAATGCATGATAGGTGATCTGAACCAACATTTAGGTGCCATGGCTTCACAACTACTTCAAAATCATATTCCTGGAAATCACCAACCATATGCAAATATTCACCCCCAACACAACCTTGTTGAACAAGTGTTTCAGAGAAGAATGATATGTATACATCTTGAAGTGCACACCCAACAGTTAGTGCCTAAATTTTTGCATCGCATACATCATTTCTAAGCCTTAATGCTCTGTGGTTGAACAATTCTTTTCCATCTTTGAAAACATTGTACTTGCAAATGCTATTGGATGGTCAATATCTCCTTCGCTTGGTTGGGTCAGCACATCTTCTAGCATGAGCAAGGAAGCATCTACATGAATGTGTAACTCCTTCTTCTAGTCAGGGAACACTAAAATGGGTGTGGTGACCATTTTCTCCTTGAACAATCCAAACTCTTCTAGAATTTCTTGTCCTAACAAAAAGTCACATCCTTCTTCAATAATTTTTCCATAGGCGTAGTGATTTGTGAATACGCTTTGATGAACTTCCTATAATATCTCGTATGGTCCAACGTTGCACAGAATTGTTTAACATTCTTCGGGGCTTCCAAATTGATGATTACAACAATTTCGACAGGGTTTACCGTCAATCCCTACTTGCAAACAAAATGGCCCAAGATTATCTCGTATGGTATGCAGAATATGCGTTTTCTCAAATTAAGGGCAATCTAATTCTTTCAACGAGCACTACAAGAAAAAAGGTCAGTGGTGAGGGTCATGCCCATGACAGACCTTTAAGGTCTGTCACCAATGTCGCATATGGTGATGATCTTTAAAAAAGCATTGTTGTAAGTGTGTATAGTGATGGTCCTTTCAGGTTTGTCACCAAAGCCATTTTCAATGACACTTTTGGTGAGGGTTGTTAAAGGCCCGTCACTAATTCTCTCTTTGGTGACACTTTTGATATGGGTCGTTAAAGGCCCATCACTAATTCTCTCTTTGGTGACATTTCTAGTGACGATATTTTATTGACCCTCACTAATGCTCTTTTTGGTTACTTTTGGTGATGGTAAAAAAATTTTCGTCATGATTGATCATTCCAATGATTTTTTGATGATGCTTCATGCCTCCGACATTCCTCTAAGGTCCATCACCAATGTTGCATATGGTGAGAGTCTTTAAAAAAACGTTGTCGTAATTGTATATAGTGATGGTCCCTTAAGGTTTTTCACCAAAGACATTTTCAATGACACTTTTAGTGAGGGTCATTAAAGGCCCATCATTAATTCTCTCTTTGGTGACACTTTTAGTGAGGGTCATTAAAGGGCCATCACTAATTCTCTCTTTGGTGACAGTTCTAGTGACAATATTTTACTGACCCTCACCAATGCTCTTTTTGGTTACTTTTCGTGACAGTCAAAAAATGTTCGTCAGCAATGGTCATTCCAATGAGTTTTTGATGACAATATGTAGTTGTTACTATATCTTTTGTCAAATGATAGCAATTTAAGAGCTTTGTTGTGGAGTATTTTTCATTATGTGTCCAAGGTCATAGTGGTTATAGTTAGTGAATTTGTTAAGAAGTAGTTAGTGTGTTTCATTTCCCTCAAGTCATAAGAATATAGTTTTACTATGAGACAACACATGATTCATCTCTATTAGGTTTATTATGTAGAAAATTTCCTTTAAATAAAGTTCAACTAGTGTGTGTAGGAACTATATTATTTAATACATAATCAAGCTATGTCAATTCTATTAATGAGAGAAACCTAGCACTCCTAAACACTCATGTCACACCTTAACATGCTCTAGAACAATACACTAACATTCCTTGGCATCTCGCCTATCTTGGAACATCTTTTCAACTAGAACATATTTCCATGAGTAGGACAACCAAGCACATGTTGTCATGCCTTAGGATATCATAGCACTCCCCTATCATGTGTTGGCATGCCCAATCGTCCCTAACATTCCCTGGAACACCTTGGCATAATATTCCATTAACAAACATTAACACTTGGCACACATTGGCACTTGGCATGTATTGGAACATATTATTAGTGTGCCTAGCATGCCCTTTTAAGAAAGATAAAGTCAGGACTTATTAACCCTCGTATGTGTTCATTTCCTTACATTTTAGCTTGGTTATTCCTTTTGTTTCCTTGAAACTCCTTGATGCATTTTGGCATACTCTAGCATCCTGCACATCCTAGCATGTCTTAGCACCTGGCATGAATTGGAACTATTTGGCACATGTTAGCACACCCCGGAACAATCTAGCACACTCTAGCATTTCTTGACATGCCCTGATATTCCTTGGCATGCCTTACCCATGCTTAGCATGCCTTGTCACTCCCTCCTTGGCATGATAGCTAGCACTCATTGACACTCCTTGACACACTCTCAACTAATATATCCTTGCATATGTTGGCACATCTTGGTTGCATGCTGTCCTAACACTCTAACATTCCTTAGGACTGTCAAGTATGCCTTGTCACTCCTCCTTATCACAGTTGGAACTCACTGACACTCCTGGGCATAAACCCTTATTCATTCATTTCCATACATTATGACATAGTGCTCCCTTGTGTTTCCTTAGCACTCTCTAACACTCCTTGGAACACATTGGCACACCTTGACACTTGGAACATATTGGCATGATTTCCTAATGATCTATCATGCCTTGGTACTTCCTAGCATCACTTGTTAGTCCCTCCTTAGCACACCTAGAACTTGCTAACAATCTCTATCACACACTCTTATTCATTCATTTCCATAAAATTGAAACTAGTTCTCCCTTGTGTTTCGCTGGCACTCCCTGACATGTGTTGGAGCCACACACTAGCACCTAACACATCTTAGCACTTGGCATGTCTTGGTATGACTAACATGCCTTGAAAATATCTAGCATCTGTTAGCACTTTGTGGAATTCCTTGCACACCTTGGCACTCCCTAGCTATCATGCCCTCATAAATAGCCTTACTTTTTTTGTGACTTGGGAACCCAACCAAGTCATTGAAAAAATAGTGTTGTGCCTAGCCCAAAGTCTCCCTTTGTCTGAAACTCATCTTTCCATCCCCTTATCACAATCATAGGCTTGCCTCCTACAATTCCTATTCTGATGTTCTCCTAACACACTTCATCCTTGGGACACCTGGAATTCACTAACACTCACTGACAGACACTCTTATTCGTTTGTTTCCATGCACTTTGACCTAATTCTCCCTTATGATGCCCTGACACTCCCCAAAACTCCACAACGTGCTTTGGAATTAACTAGCATGTGTTAGCACACCTTTTCATTCCTTTACACACCCAAGCACTCCTTATCCATCATGCCTTCACAACTACCCTTATTTTTTTTTAGACTTGGGAACCCAACCAACTCTTGCTTCGACTACAACAACTTGCCTAAGTTATAGGTACTACAACTAGACTATGCCTTGTTTACCTAAGAATGATCTATAAATCATCTTAGGCTATTCATGTCCAATCCTAACTCATCCCACTTAACAAGTTACCAAGTCAAGGCTCACGTCCAACCATGGCCATAAAAACAACTAAGCAACATAGTTTAAATCTTGACATACCATAACACCTGGCATGTCTAACAATACCTTGGCACTATGTGGCATGTGTTCGCATCCCCTACATTCCTTGGCATTCTTTGGCACTCCCTAACACACCCTACCACTCCCTAACATGCCCTATCACTCTACGATTCCTTGACACTACCTATCATACCTTATCACTCCTACTTAGCACAACTAAAACTCGTTGAAATTCCCTGCAACACACTCTTATTCTTTCATTTCCATGCATTTGAAATTATTGCTCACTTGTATTTCTCTGGCACTCAGCAACACTCCTTGGCATGTGTTGGCACACCCTAGCACCTTACACATCTTCATGCATTTCCCTAGCCTCTAGCATGCCTTAACAATGCCTAACTCCTAATCATTCATTTGCATGAATTATTTTTACATAGTGCTCCCTTGTGTTTTCCTAACACTCCATAGCTTTTTTTGGCACACCCCAACAATTGGGAAATCTTGGCCACATACTGTTCTGACACACTAGCATGACTTAGTGCTGCCAGGCATACCATGACACCCCGTCCTTAGCACACGTGGAACTCACTGACACTCCTTTTCACACACTCTTATTCATTCATTTCCATGCATTTTGACCTAGTTCTCCCTTGTGTTTCCATGACACTCCATAACACTTAGCACATAATGGCACACCTTCACACTTAGCACACAATGGTATGCTTCCCTAAAACTCTAGCATGCCTTGGAACTCTCTAACACATCTTGCCACTCCCTCCTTAACACACTTGGAACTCATTGCCACTTCATTTCCATTAATTTGAAATTAGTTCTTCCTTGTGCTTCCCTGAGACCTGGTCCTAACACTCCCTAGCATGTGTTCACACCACACCCTCGCACTTGACACATCCTAGCAAGCCTTAGAACTTAGCACGTCTTGGCATACCTAACATGCCTTGGAAATATCTAGAATGCGTTAGTACTTTCTAACATTCCCTAACACAGCTTAGAACTTCTTAGCCATGCCCTCATAGACAAGCTTACTTTTTCTGCAGCTTGGGAACCCAACCAAGGCATTGGAAAAATAGTACTAGGCCTAACCCAAAGTCTCCTTTTGTTTGAAACTGCTTTTTCTAGCCCCTTATCACAACCATAGGATTACCTCCTACAAGTCATGTTATGAACATCTCCTAGTACACTTCATCCATGGGACACCTAGAATTCACTAACACTCCTTGGCACACACTCGTATTCATTCATTTCCATGTCTTTTGACCTAGTTCTCGCTTGTGATGCCCTGACACTCCCTAACACTCCTTAGTATGCATTGACACTGTCTGGTATGTGTTAGCATGCCTTTTCATTCCTTGGGATGCCTTTTCATTCATTACCATGCCCTGGCATTCCTTAGCTATCATGCCCTCACAACTACCCTTACTTTTTTTGGGACTTGGGAACCCATCCAAGTCCTTCCTCGACTACAAGAACTTGACCAAGTTACAATTACTACAACTAGGCTATGTCTTGATCATCTAAGAACTGATTATAACTCATATTAGGCTACTCATGTACAATTTCAACTTATCCCACTTAACAAGTTACAAGTTACTGAGTGAAGGTTCACATCATTATCCAACCTTTGCAACTATCATTTTTCACTTCTATATCATCGGGAAAGTGGATTTCATCGATAAATGGTTACACAACAAGGACCCTATGAGCCAATAATTCATGTCATTGGTGTGGTGCCCACACAAAAAAAAATGTTAAATGGTTTATCATATCCAGACACTCTATAATGGGTTTCATAGATACCCAATTTATAACAATGAGCTTCATTCTATTGTCTGAAGCCTATAAGTAGTGGAAGAATTATATTCTGCCAAAGCAAATGGCCACCTATACCAGTTGTAGGCTTTTTCCCACTCTAGGTAATCCTTGGGAGTTGGTGCCCATGGATTTTATGTCATTTTTTTCATTAGTCGAGCATGGTATTAAATGTGTTTTAGTTTTTGTTGAATGCTTCCTTAATATGGGAATTTTGGCATCCCCTAATAAGAGTGTCAGAACAAAATCCACTCATAACCTCTTCTTCGAGCATATTTTGGTTCATTTTAGGTTTCCAAAGACCACATTTCCTGATAGGGATAGTTGGTATCTCAGCATTTTCTGGTTTAGTGCTTAGTCCATGATCGACATTAAGCTTGACCAAATCCATTGCCTTCTATCCCTAGACCGATAAATAAAAAGTTTTCAATATGATTATTGTAGATGTCCTTAGACTATACAATTGTGAGCATCCACATATATATTTTGAAAGCCTTTCATATTTTCAATATAAATTCAACATAGCTATTCATATTTCTATTAGCCACGTGCCTTTTCAGGTGTGCTTACGGTCCCAACAATTGGCACAAATTAATGTAGCTATATTCATGGAATAACACGTGAATATACCCCCCATGCTTGGAGTGAGGTAAGTAAAGCAACCAATTTTAAGGAATGTATCCAAGAAATGCAACAATGAGATCATGATATTTTGTAGAAAGTTCCCAACTCCAAGTACAAGTAGACACACAATCCATTGGGTTTCGCATAAATTTCAAGTTGGTGACAAGTTATGGTTGGACTTGCATTAAGAGAAATTAAAAAACTCCCATAAGAATCTTTTACCACTTTAATGCGATCCTTACACCGTCACCAAGTCTATGGGTGAGAATTCTTTTGAGGATAGTCATTGGTCAATTTATATTACTTCAAAGATGTATGTTAGGATGATTTATGCTTGATGGGGAGCATGTCTAGAAAGCGTTCCTTTAAGAGAATGAAAAATATGGCCACACCATTACTAACATAAATAATTGGGATATTTTACTTGAATGATATTAGGTAACTACACAAGAGATTTTAAGAATGACATTTTTAGGGTTTTTTTTATATCAAGGTATGTCTATCATTATGTTTTTTCCAAAGCATTTACATATGAATAAGTTTTTTAAATAGTGCATTACTCTAATATTATTTCTCTTAAATTCTCCTAATTCATAATTCTAAACATCATAAGCACTAAAAGTCATGAAACTCTTATTTTTTTCACTAAATAGATATAACTCCCAATTGTGCTACTCCTAATATTCAACTTGCATTATTTTCAAGACTACTTCCTCTAATTATTATTGTTCCTCCATAAGTAAGCTAACTACTAGGTGGACTTGAAACATTATTAACAAGCTAGTGTAGTGTTACCTAATTGTATTTAAGAATCATAAGGTGTCGGTTTCGTACGAGGCCAACGTTGCTAATGTCTAGTGCCATGCCCACTACTAGGTTCTCATCCTCGCTAGATAGAATGGGCACGTGTGTTGGCCTTAGAATATGGTTTCCCATTACTTCATTTGATTCTTTCCCATCCACAATATCATTATACATTGTATCCAACCCATCACTTTCTAATCACTTATCTCTCGTAACCCCACTCAACTGTGTTCATTAGACCTCATTGAGGTGCCTTGAATACTACTCCTTATTGAGCTATATTTATTACCAAACCTTTGTTTCATAACCATTCACTGGCTAAATCACCTTTCCTATTCAAATTCTCCAAATATCTCATCCTCACTTCACTACTCCCTTCCTCACTAATTTCATTTTGCAACTCCTCATGGCTTTCTTCATTTTCTCACATCTAGTTCAACTAGCACTAGTTAGTTATCTCTACTTAGTCAGAGCTTGTTAAACTTTCTCTTTAGCTTTTGTGTCCTCCATGGTCACATGGTCCTTCAATCTCTCATCTTTGTGAACCTCGTTGTAACCCATTTCTTAGTGTAAGATTTTATAACAAAATGCTCAGTGGGTTAGTAGGAAACAACTTTTCCTTCACAAACAAAAATTTTATCCCTGTAGGGTTTGTTTTCACTAGTCTCTCTCAAAACCCATTCTGAATTGGTCCTTAGATTTTGAGTACAACTAGTATAGTTCTGCTACAAACTAGATACAATGCATCCTTCAATTGTTTTCTCTCCCCAAAAGTCTATTGCTTCATTAACCAAGTGATCACAATGCTCCAAATTTATTGGATTTAAGATTTGACTTACTTGTCTTCTTGTCTCCTCAATGGTGACACAGCGCTTCATCAAGCATATGCAACTATTCACACAAACTCACTAGAAAAATCTATACATAAAATTTCAAAGATGCCTTCATACATGAATGTCTCCTTGAATCTTTCCATTCTCCAACAAATAGTGGGGCTTCCTCGTTAGAAAATATTTCATTCTATCAGCAAAACAATCTTCCACTTGCGGTTTAGCCAATTGTTCCTTCATTTTTCTAAGGCCTCAAAGTCATGTCGTGTTCCCAACAAAATAATCATTTATTGGCTTTAATTGGTAAACTAGGGTCCACTTAAGTGTCCAACAAACAATGTACTATTCTATCATTAACAATGTCAATCCTTGAAGCAAGGAAGGCCTCACTTGAGGAGTATTACCAAGGCATTAGACAGGTGGGGATCTCTACATAGTGAAGTTATCATGTTGTGATGGAGTGATTCTAGGTAACATTCCATATACATTCATTTAACACTATGCAATCCAACAACAACCATAACATATATATAAATCATTGTGGGGCTTATGAATCCAAAGTTGAATATATCTTCTTAGAATGTGATTGGGACTCAGTTACTTGTTAGGCTTGGAAAATAAAACTTAAGAGTAGGAAGTGAGTTTAGGATTAGGATTTGATCTTTAACTATATCTAGGATCATCTCTGAGCTCATGATCAAGAACATTTTTTTGAAATAAAAGTTTCAACCTATACCTCCTATTAAAGTTTTAAAATAATTTTCTACTTCATTTATAATATCTGTGTAATAAATGGCAGCTATCAAATCTTTTTTCAATCACATTTGTAATATCAGTTTTTAACATATGTTTTTGAATCTAAAATTATGCTTTTTATAAATAATTTTGACCGAGATTTTTGACATATATTATATTGGTTTTTGGACAAAATACTTTTCAACTTTATTATCAACCTAATTTGCAACCCCTATTTAAAATATGGGTGGATCACAAAGTCACACAATAGGTTGAAAAAACATTTTGGTAAGTAATCTCAAGGTGAATTTGAGGCATAAAAAAAGGCTTATGGTTGTAGTGCTTGCTAATTCTCTTCTACTAATTAACCATAAATATGAAGATGATCAAAATAAACACCATGAAAGGGGAATTAATTGTCCTTGATGAAGAGATAGAGAAGTTGTAGATGAGCATAAAGGTTGGGTAACTATAGAATCTTTCACCCATTAGTAAAATTTATCATTACTTATTTGAGAGGCACATTTTAATCTTCCAAGTTATTCCTAAAAAACTCTTAACATATTGGACTCTTTCTTCCTACACTAAAGAGAATTAAAGGGAAGAAAATCCCTAAGGCATTGTTAACCATAGTAGGGGAAGATCTTCCTTATGTCGTGTAGGAAAGTGAAACAGAGTGCCACTGATATTTGTGGGTTAGATTATATGTGTAATTCTTTATAATGAGTGAAGTAACAATTCCATGAGAGAAATGCATTGGGTTGAGTGACTAGGAGCCTATATCTTACATTGGTTTTCCCTATTAACCTCAAAACCCAACTTGAGGATGGCATCTTAAGTTGATGTCTATGACTAGGAGGAGAATTGTCCATATGAAACTAATTTCCTTGGACCATTCTCAGTTAAAAAACAAGTGTATGAAATTTGATTGAATATTATTTACTGTAATAAATTAACATGGATTCTACATGTTATTTGTGGCTAGGTTTAATTTAAACATAGATTCTTGGTTGCTATGAAATGTTAATCAATGCTTGTTTAATCCCATTACATTTTTGTTATTACACCTTATGTGTGCATTTAAATGAATTACATACCTCGTTAAGAAAACCATATTTGTGTTATAACGGTGAAATGGTCCCTCAAGGGCTGAAATTTTAATGGCTTTTAAGTGGCGATCCATCTATGGCTGAAAATGCATGGGATGGAGATGCCACATTACTTTTGCTACTCCTGAAAAGTTTTGACTTCTTACTAATGTTTAACTTCCACTTTAACTAGTGCAACCAATTTCTTAAGTAGGCTCACTATTTTTTTTATTTATTTATGTTAGGTCCCTATAATACTAGTGATTACCCCATTACTATTGTAGTTGTATCCCTTATTGTTATAGACATTTTTGGGAACTTCAACCCCAATCATAAATGTCCATAAACTAAGGGCTCCTAAGTCCCTAAAACTGTTGCTTCACTACCTAAAGGAACAAGGTCAATTGATTACATCATCTCCCAGAAGTTCTCCATTGAAAACTGCTAATAAATGGTCAAAACTAGAAAATACTAAAAGCTCAATACAGAGGGTGTGATTCATATCACCTTCCCAGTGTACAAGGTGTGATGCATACTGATTTGCTCCTCTGTAGGGTGCGATGGTCGGGAATGGACAAATGGCATGGAGAAAAATGCGAGGTGGAAGATCATGGAATCTTTCAGAAGCTTCCCCTCTGACACTTTCCTCTCCATTTTCGACCAGGGATGAGTAAGAGATCATCATTCTCCCAATGGAAGCAGGAACTATCAAAGAGAAGACACTAATCAAGATCCTAGAAGATGACTCACCTCTTTGTAATCATCTATATATGGATCCCTTATCACAGAGATCCAGAGGCTAGAATTTTGTATCTTATAGAGAAGTGTTGTTGGTTTTCTGGTGTACATTCACAGTGTTGGGTGATCTAGCTTTGCTTGAGGTGAAGAAGGGCTTCTTAGCTGGAGGATGATGTTGGGTTAGAGCACATGGTTGTAATCCTCTTGCTACTTTTCATCTTATAAAGCTATTCTTGTTTCCTTCCATATTCTTTTGTACTTATTTATATATGCATGTATATGGTTAATACACATCTAATCATGTATTATTTATGAATTTAGATCCTTGTTTCTTGGATAGTAGTATGTTGTTGTAATTCTGCAGGTTCTTTTGAAGCTGGGCAGACAAAGAAGAAGCGGCGAAGCTATATCAAGAAGGAGAGGAAATCAAGCGCAAGACTCAGGTTGGTCTTCTTAGTCCTCCTCTTGTCTATTTTCATAAAAGGAAACAACTGTAGACTTTGATTGTTTGTTTCTAAGATAGCCACCCATCTTAGTGGGAATAGCAGCATCCGAGTTGACACTATTCCCGAATAACAAGATGGCGACTCCACTGGGGAGAAACTAGATTATTTGTTAGCCTATCTATCCTCGTTTCTTTTATAAACTTACAGAGAGAGCCTGAATTCAAGCCAGCTAGCCTTCGAACTACATTTGTTATACAAATGCAAAGTAGATCAATGTTGCTTCAGTCTATCTCTGTGTTTTGTTTATGAATTAAACAATAGATCTACAAGCAATCTAATTGCCCTAAGTGGTGGCTCTAGTAACCTCTTAGATCACCCCTGTGTTTATATACACTGATCTTTACTTATTCAGCCTAAACACCTTAACTAGATTGCAAACTGTGAGCGAAATCTCGTTCAAAGTCTCGCATTGCTACCATCGCACCCTGCCTTCAAGGTAGTCTGTATGCAACGCACTTCCTGAATGCAGTACGTGCGCTGCATACTGAGTTCACTGTGTAACAGGTGCGATGGTCAGGGAGGGTTAACTTTACCCTCCGACTGTGGATTTTTCTCACTGTTTTCAGTCTTATTCAAAAGTTTTGTTGTCTGTAGTCAGTGTACTTCTATGAAAATCCCCTTCTCTTGCATTATTCCACCTTCTTAGTGCAAAGAAATATAAATGTTTTTATGTATTGTGCATCGTTTTTAGTTCTCTTTTGCAAAAAGTAGCATAGTCGAACTGTCGTCTCTAGATCTGAAAGTGTCGTAGCTGTTGTTTTCAGTTTTAGAAAGCAATCCCTTTGATTTTGATAGTCTATTATACAGTTACTATTACATAGGATTTGAATTAGTGGTTTTAAAGTGTCGAAAAGCAATCTCCATTTCAAAATCGCAAAGTATCTCTGTTGCTTTCACTTCGTTTTGAAAAAGAATTTTGTTGAGTACTGTCGCTTTAAAAGTAATTCAGTTTTGCACATAGCTTTCTTAACGTCATTCACACATTAAGAAGGCTGAAAACAAATACATGCATGTGCATTTGCATTTTGATTGCTTGGATTGATTTAGGACTGTGCATTTAGCGTGTGGTCTGTGCTCTTTGAAGAAAAGATTCTTGACTTTCTTCCCTTTAGTAGCTAGGATTTTCATTGCTGAAAGAAGATCAAACGTTTGTTTATCATCTTAGACTGCATTTTAGGAATTCTATATACATCACGTGGTGAACCTGAAAGGCAAACTGTTAAGCAAGATCAACTTAAAATAAATTCAATGAATCTAACAACACTTTGGAACTTAATGCACAACATCTAGAGGTCTAGGCTAGAGACGTATTCCAACATCGTAAAGCCTGGTAACTGTTGATTTTAGTGTTGGTTGGGAGATTCCTCCACTCTGAGACGGCAAGTGCCAGTACAGACTTGTGCTCCCATGTATTGTCGAGTATATATTGGGAGACCACAATAGGCTGCAATCCTTTATCCTTAGGAAGCCGTGTCTGCCACCCTATTGATCGCAATGCACCGAACACAGCATTCGGGAAGATTGACTGCCATACCGTAAAAAGTATTCTGCAGTTTTGTGATTGGTTTGGCAATCCTCTCCGCCTAGATCTCCAGAGAAGTCCATTTTGCTCCTTTTCAGACTCCTTAAAGGAACAGGTCCTTTGAGCACTTGTCACTTCAAGCTCAATAAAACTTGAAGGTGACTAGAGTCATCTTTTGTTTTTTATCGACTCTTTAAAATTGAAAAAACAAGTTGTGTCAAAGCATCTAAAAATTTATTTTAAATCGGAATAACATCACAAATTCCCCCGTTGATCTTCAAGTTGAGAAAATGGAGTCTACCAACCAAGGATTTCCCCTTGGAGGAAATCCTAGTCCCTTCTCCTCTTGGGGAGATGTTGGTGCACCCCATATGACCCCTTTGTCACTTCCAGGATTGACAATTGGTTTGCATGTCTGGCTCTTCTCTACCTCTGTCATTCAGAATCCCGTAATTCCTTAACATTCAAATCAGCAACTGGACGACACTAGAGTTACCTCCCAACCTTCTACTTCGTCTAATTCTCCCTCTCCTCCTTCCTCTTCGCTTGATAAAGCCGATAAAGCTAAAAGTCAAGTAACTGAGAAGAAGAAGAAGTAGAAAGAGAAAAAGGAAAAGAAGAAAAAGGAACCAAAATCGAAAGGGAGCAACCAAGTGTCGTCTAGTGAAAATCCTCACACTACATAGTCAAAACCTAAATCTCCTTGTGTCATTTGCAATGGTGACCACTATCACCGAGATTGTACCTGCATCCCTCAGACCTTAAGGGACTGGTCTCCTCGTTTGCACAATCCGGTAGCATCAACCTCTAGCGATCATGTTGAATGCTCACCATCAACCAGTGAAAGTGAAGCACATGGACAAAGAAGGAATCCCATATTTCCTTGTAAGTCGTGTGAAGGCAATCATGCCATCCACCGCTGTTCCTTCCTTGACGAGGCTAAAAGATTTTTGGATGATGTTTCACCGCTACAACTTCCTCCTGGATATAAAAAACTCTTGCCAAGTCCTCCACCGGTTGAAAATATGGCTGGCCCGTCATTGTGGTCGACCGAAGTGTCTATCATTGAAAATGAACCCTCTGAATCCATACCAGACGAAAGTCAAAGGGTCGATGTGGCAGTTGACCCGGTCTTGCCTTCAAAGTGTTCATCTTCGAATGATATAGTCACTGAAGAGAAAGAGAAATACATCGTTCAAATTCTTTTCATCAACACAGACTCCGATGAACTTGGGGGCAATCCTCCTATTCCTTTATCGCAGGAAGGAAGTTCATCAAAGTCATATCCGGCCGTCTATTCGGTCCAACCACCAAGCAGCCTAGTCGTTTCCTTCGACTGGAATCTACTAGGTAGACCCTGTTTACCAGCTAGTGTACCATTCAGAATCATTGTACAAGCTTAAAGAATGGTCATGGCTGGTACCATCATCAATGAAGGGGCTTCGGTGAGTATCCTTTCCTCAACTTCATGGAAAGCGCTTGGTTCGCCATCGCCTTTGCCTGAAAGAGAAATCTGACAGGCTTCGACAAAGGAACATATCGACCTTTAGGGATCCTTCCAAATGTGCCCATTACTTTGAGAAGGAAAACTGTTCACATGAACGTAATTGTAGTTCAAGGACCATTAGATTATAATCTACTCCTTGGATGGGACTATATTTATTGTATGGGAGCCATCGTCTCCTCACTCTTTAGAGTAATGTGTTTTCTGCACGAAGGCAGAATGGTCAAGCTCAACCAAATGTCGTTCCCCGGTTCACACATCGCAAATAGTCAAATGCCATCCCTATGCGGTCTCTTCACACAAGGAATGTCTCATCAATCTCCAGTCCGTCCACCTGATGAGTGCGAGTGATTCAGCAGGATGTGACTAAAACCCAAGGGGCATGCACCCTGGTCTGTTTTGATAGGAAAACCTTGGGTATAGAGTAGGTTTCCATGGAGGATATATGACTAGTCTGACGAACCCTTCCTTACAGGAAAATGGGATCAAGCTGGAATAAGATACCTTCGTTAAAGTTATGTGAGTGGAGTATCTCTATGCCACTCCCCTTTGTCTATTTCGGTAGACATCGCCAAGGGAGCTTTCTGTCTGCTACGCGGATGGAACTTTTATGGTAACCTGGGAATTTTTCCCTATATCTGGGGGCATGCAAACCTTTCCGCATGCAAGCAAAGAGCATCTATTTATTTTTTAAATTTGTAGGACCTCTAACCCTTTAAACCCGTAAGGCTAGTCGTTTCCTAGCTTGCATAAAGAAAGGATTCAGGGCAAAGCTTTAAATATGTAAGCCCCTTCAAAATAACATCTTGAATGAGACATCCTTATCACATGACTGGCGAGTAGTGTTACCGCAGGGTTCAAGCTCATTAAAAAATAAACCCACCACAAGTAGTTTTAGCGCATAGTTCAATCTCGTTAAAAAATAAACATAAGTCATGAGCAAATGTTTCCCCCAGCATTTAAGCTCATTAAAAAATGAACCAGTAAATAACCATCGTGAATGCCTTATCGCCAGCTTTTGAGCCTTGGTCGTGTTCTCATCATTACCTCCACTCTGTTTTTAGCTGATCATTCACCCCCATATGATTGTTTACCCCTTCGAGGAACATCTGCGAAGAGTAATTCTATTAGCCATCCTTGTGACATTACCGTGATTGGAAAATTCCAAATCTTACCTGGAATCAGCTGCTACCCGAAACCATCACTTGTTCCTTGAAAATGAGTCTTTCTTAAGCTCTTTTCAACTGACTCGTAAAATATGAAAAGCTTGCCGAGCGATTGGCCTCTCCGGCTCATTAAAGTCATCAGAAGTGTTATCCCTCCTCTATATTTTAATATTTTTGGACCTGAGGGATTATTACACAAAAAGATCGAGCGCTAGTCTTGTTCGGCTCGTTAAAACTATCGAAAATTCATCCCTTTTGTATTATTTTACGCTTTTTCAGACTTAAGGGATTATATGATGAAAAAGAATCATTGGAATCTCCTTTTCGTTTCTTTCAGACTCTCTAAAATTGAAAGGGAGCAAGTTATCTTTTTCGTTAAACTCGTTAAAACCGAATAGCGACAAACTCGTCCAAACGGACGACAACGAGTTTCACTGTCGCTAGGCTCGCTAAAATATAGCGACAGGTTCGCCCAAAGGGCGGATTATAGAACAAGCATATGTTATCCTCCTCAAGCTTGAAAAAAATAAAGAGGTACTGGTTAGCAATGACTGGGGAAAATT